>JAHWXV010465092.1:0-10846 GCA_024586415.1 Phrixothrix hirtus | reverse complement strand
GCCATCTAGATTTTCTAGACCTGAAATACAAAATTTTGGTCAAGTAAAATATCCATAAGATTGTTTAACTAGTATATACTTAAACAATGGTAATAGTATGAAACGGACTGACCTTGTTAAAGTCTCCCTCACTTTTCTTAATAACTTAAACGGACGAAAGTAACTTAAACGAACATTCTCAACTATGGAAGTGCTCGATTACAGAGAACTAAGCTAGTTAGCACTATTTCTACGAAGCATGATATGGCCATCCCTACTGCTTACTTCGAGAAACTGTAGCATATTCATAGCTGATCTAGAACTGCAACCAACTGTAAGGAGCGTTTCCCGAGGCATTTTTACTGTACATTAGTCATAAGCTCCCCCGTTATCGCAGAGAATACTTGGCTTTAACGCTATTAATGACACTTATGTAGTGAGATTTATCCCATCGATATGACCAACACCTTAGGATTATTGGAGATAATGGGCAGGAGTAGGAGTTGAGAATGAGAGTTAATAGGTTTTTAATACAGGACCAAGGACAAATACACTGTTGGTTCGCGCAATAATCGCTCTTACCTCCCATATTTATGATGCATTCCCCCTAACCATCACTCGTAGATTCAGCCTATGAGGGTTGAGGGATCCCCACTGTAAGAGAACACTAAACATTTAGGCCAATTGGAATGAAATTTTCTTGGTCTTAAGAAATGCTTAAGATTTCAATAAAAAACAATAACATTTTTTTGACCTAGCTACTTCTGTGCATAGAAACTTAATACAGTTTTAAGTATGTTGTTAATGTAAGTGTACAGGTAAATAATAGACTGTTATTGCAAATTATTTAAATGATTATCATTTCACTAAAAAAATGCTCCGTGTTTGTTAGTAGTTGTTTTCCAATAACTGTCAGATTTTGAACGTGGTAGAATAACCGAGCTTAGAGAAGGAGGTTTATTATTTAGAAGTAGTGTCCAATTAATTGGTAGAATTGTATCTGCAATAGTACGATAATGAAATCCATCGATGGATAGCGATGTGGACCACATCCTGGGATCTCTAGAAGCACCACACAACATAAAGGTTGTGCTTTTCTATTCTTGATCTCCGTGAAACATTTTCAGCAATGTTAATTGATGGCGCATGGAGATGCATACCAAACAAGAATTTGCATACTATTATTTTCTGGAGAATTCCTTTACCTTTAACTCAGCACCATCGATTGAAGTGGCGCGATTAAAGATTTGACTAGGCTAAGGAATGAGAATAAGTTGATTTTGTTTCTGAGTTCATAATGATCCTAAAATGATTAAACGCCGCCGAGAAGAATGAAGAAATTGATGTGAAACGTCATACACATGACGTGAGGGTATGGGGATGTATTGATTATGGAAGTAAACCACCTCTAGTATTGTTTATATTAATCTTCTACTTTCAAGGTTGGAAAATCCTACCTTCTAACAAAACGATAGACACCCGCATACTGTTAGACTAACTTTAGAATCCCTGCAATAAGTCAACGTTAATTTGCTTCCACTGACTTCTTATTCGCTGCATTTGTCATCTATTAAACACGTATGGTACTTGATAGGTAAAACATTGAGTCATTTTACGTATTATGCGGGTTCATTCAAGAGGTTTGGGATGAACTACTTTAGTTTGACATTGTCAGCCTTATTTATGGCATACCTCAACAAGTTTCTGTATGCTCTAGAAATTGGTGAGGGGTAACTCATTATTGGAAATTTCATCACAATTGGTATAAACTTTCATGGTGTTCTTTTACTTACAACAGGCAGTACATGAATATTTAATAGATACGATTCGTATATACAGGATGTTTCAGATGATGTGACATTCATTTTATGGGCTGCCAGTAGTCCCTACAGACACCCCAATAAACGTAAAATTAAAATAAATACGAATATAAGAAGTCCCTTGTTTCTAATTATGTACAACGAGCCACCTATGGTTGAATTCAGACTAAAACTGTTAAATCATTCATAAAATTATAACTAACCTACCTAGCAGTATCACTTTATAGTAACATATACTTTTACAGCTGTAGCATGCACATTGCTATTTGTTTACTGCAATAAATAACAGGATAAGGGGATTGCCCTTTTACACAATTGAAAGAATTTAGAAATAATGTACACAAATGTTTTAAGAATTGTGAAGAAGTTATTTATTAATAACTGATAATATTAAAAGTAGAGTTTAGTCATGCATCGTACCAAGCAAATGTGTTTTAAATGCAAAGACCACTTAAGCAAATATTTATTGACATTTTTTAATTTCACACCTAAAAATCGATTTTCATTCCTAAAATTACGTGACATCATTCTACATTTAAAATAAAAATACTTTAAATGCTTTTTTTAATACAATGACTGAATAAAAATTAGTTCTATGCTGTCCTTATATAAATTATTATTGACTATATACCCTGTTTTTTAGGCAAGCAAAACGTGTTATAGGTTAACTACTTGTTGAGAAAACACAGTTTTCTCATTTCAATATAAAATTCGTTAATTGAAATGAAAATTTAACTGTCTGTTCATTTTAAGATTTTTATCAGGAACAAAAATGGATTTTGCAAAACACTGTTAAAATATCTTTATAAAAAATGTTCAAATAAATCGCCATTGTTTAGCATACATAACTAAACATGACTTATGATGGATGAGTAGATCCTACCGAATAAATTGGCATTTGCACGATTTTATTTTGCAGCTACTTAAATCTGTACACGTAAATCTACTTTAGTAGCAACTTCTGTCCTATACACTAGTTTTTAAAATATCCCTAAATACAAAAATCGAGGGGAGTTAAGTCCAGGCAATAGGTATCCACGTCCTATCTACCGATTAAGGCCTTGATTGTTTAAAAAATCCCGTATTTGGCGAGCAAAGTGGGGTGCCGCTTCATTGTACATAAACCAAAGTCATGATAGAATAGCTAGTGGCAGTCCGTCGAATATTTCATTTTCCACCGGTTAAACGTTGGGAAAGAATAAAAGGTCCAATTAGCGTTCTGGTAAATGCGCACCCACACAATTACAGCGAATTATCTTTGAACTGCTTGTCTTCGTACAGCATGGGGATTTTCGTCCACCTAAATGTGGCTGTTACGCGAGTAAAACAGCACTCATCTGTCCATAGTAGATTTTGTGCAAAGTCAGGGTTTTCAGAGTGACGTTCCAACAGCGATTAACAAAATTGCACTCTATAAATATGATCGGCGGGCTCCAATACATATACATGCTGCAAGTGGTACGGATACGAAGAGTTTTCTTTTAAAATACGCCAAACACGAGAAGATGCAATGCCATTTTGAGTTGCTAACTTATGGACGCTTAGAGAGGGATCGTTTTCAATACGTTCCAATATATTTTCTTCCTTAGTAACATTCCCATGGCCCAGATCTCGCCCTCTTCCACCGCGTATGGGTATAACCGATCCTGTATCGCGTAGCCTTTGTACAGCTTGTACAATTGTCTGTGGTTGCGGAATATGGCGATTAGGAACACAAGCTGAGTACTCTCTGACACTGGCGGCAGCATAATAAGATCTGTTAGTTCAATAGGTATTAAGTATTCTGCATTCATTTCACTCTGGAATTCAAATGACATGCAACGCAAACTAAGCACAACAATGTCTTTCGCTAAAAGCTTATTTATGTCATATTTAGCTTAGCCTTTGTGAATAAATAAGTAATTATGAAGTATGGTCAATTAAAAAGATGAATTTAAACACAGTAAAATCAAAACATAAATTGTTAGGCGAATGGACTTTGACGCGTTTTAGATTTTTCTATTGGTTTTGTAACTGTATTCAGAAGAATGGCATAATAATTTGCTCAATTCGACTTAGAATAATCAAACATTGTTTTATACGCTATGTAAAAGCAATTTTCAAAAAGTGAGGAATATTGGAATAGTTGATATCTTTAAAATAATCTTATTGATCAGGCGTAATATAATACTTTACGTTTTGAAGCTTTCAAAACAGTTTTCCCTAACATTTTCTCCGGATACATAATTAATTACCGAAATGGCCAATTAGTAAACATTTCAGCTATATTATGCATATTACAAATTCATTTAGTATCATTTCTGTGAAATTGGCTTCGAAACTGCAAATAATTAAAAATGTTAAAGTGCAGGTTTATTTCTCTTAACCTAATTTTTCATGTTATGGTTTTTAAATTCATATTAATTGAATCATACCTATGTAGGTACTTTATTATTACAGACAACACGATTTTATTAACATAAAAGCACCAATCAGTTAAACACAGTGTATATGGACACAATTTCCGATTTAGTATTTATTATTAAAACACTGGTTAAACGACGAAACGCATCTAGTAACTGACGTAAATTGACTAAATTTTGTTTATCGAGATATAAGTCACTGACATTTACAAAGGTGTATCATTTTATAGTCTTATTTTTAAGCGTCTGCTTCGAAGGTTAAAATAAACACGTACGATTCTACTGTACTACGGAAATGTTTATTTAGTAAGAAATACTTACTCGTCATTATTTAAAAAATTAATTTTTAGTATTCGTATTGCTTTTAATTTTACGCTTATTGAGTTGTCTATATGGCCTGATATCCCTAAAAAGGAATGTCATATTATCTGAAACATCCTATATATGTACGCATTTACATTTATTTTATTAGATGATTTCATAATTAACAGTCTGCATACCTTTGTTAATAACGATCTTGATTCGGTTATCTTGAAATGCGTTTCAGGATATGGTATGCACGTATATATGTATACATTTTGAAAGAACAAGCAAAGACCTTAATAAATTTATTTTGTATTGAAAACTAATGGGAATATAAATTTTTCTTTTTGCTGCTTAGCTTAAATCGGTTCATTTTCTTTTGATATCCATATTTTATCTCTTGTGTAAGTATAAGAAAAAACCAAGACCAACTATCAGGAATCATGAACGATGTTTCGATAAAACAAATTCTCAAAAATGTTGTAAACGCATTAAAACTCCAATCTGAGGATCTAAACGAACGTTTTAAAAAACTAAGTAAGAATGACATAGTTCAAAATGTCGGTTTCCAATTAGGTAAATTAAGATGCAAGAAAGAGTTGTCATAGTAACAACCGAAATATATAAAAGGACAAACTGAGAAGTACGCAGCTTGTTTTTCATTGTGATACAAATGTATGACGCACGATTTAAACTACTTACAAGTGAGTGTATGTGTACAAGAACCAAGTTAGGTTCGAAGATGTTTTCTTCTCCGTTTTTTTATGAAGTTATGCATTTCTAAAGGGAGTTTCTTTGTTTTAATTTATTCTTAAATTCTGGCAAAGATAAATAGATGTCATTTGGGGATTATCTTGGATTAATGGAATTACTTTTTACGTATATTTATTTAATCGTTACTCATAATTATAAAGGGTTGACAGCAATTCTTATTTAATTTTTCATTAGAAATTTTTATCTAGACAAAATTGAATGGTTTACAAATAATTAGGCGATCGCTGATTTTAACTGTTTCCACATAACTAGTTACACTAATACCGAAATGACAAATATGCACTTTGTGTATGGTTTGCAAATGTAAATGCATTAGCAAGCAACACGTCTTTTTGTTGAAAGGTATCCTGGTCGAAAAATACCTCATTGCTCCACTATTCCTCAACTGTACCAGCGTCTTTGTGATACATGTAATTTTAAAAGAGCATTAGTTGATTATAGCCGCTGTCGCGAAATTAGAACTGCAGTAATAGAAGAAGCAACTCTTAACAAAATCGACGAACAACCTAAAACGAGTATTAGAAAAAATGCTAAAATATAACATATTAGCCATTCAACACCTTGCATAATTTTGAAGGAACAGTTGTTATACCCTTACCCCGTGTGTAAGTACTATTTTTACAAAGAATTATCTTTTGTCAGTGGATGTTAAAAATGATTGCATATAAGCATGATTTTTAGCAATTGTTGGTGTTTATTTAATTGGATCACACTTTCTGCCTTTGAGCCTTAACGGCAATTCATATTTTACTTTTCTCGAAGAAGAACTTCGCATGTTTCTTAATGGTGAGCCACTTCAGTCAAAACATGAGTCGTGATTTATGCACAATAGATCACACTTTCTGCCTTTGAAGCTTAACGGCGATTCATATTTTTCTTTTCTCGAAGAACTTCGTATGTATCTTGGTGGTGAGCCACTTCAACCAAGACGTGAATCGCGGTTTACGCACGACACAGCGCCCCTCTACTATTAGTCAAAGTATTCGCGGCTATTTGAACTACGCATATCCAAATGGTTGGATAACTAAAGCAGCAAATAAAGAAGCGTCTCAAGTTTGACCTCCAAGACACTAGAACTGAATTACATAGAGTTTTGAGTTTCGAGACACCTTAAGTCTTTTGCTTACCGTAATCTAGTCAATGTAATTAAATAAGGCATTATATGATGCCATTAGAAATACACCCGAAATTTTTGTACGTATACGAGAATCAATGAAACGACCAATAAATGCTTGTATCCCGACGTGATGAGTCTTTTCAAGAATTACTATAATTTTGGTCATAACTTATTTTTTATTTTTTAACATTTTAAGTTTTGTTTTATTAATTAAATTAGTTTTTCCTGTTAGTCGACTTTATGATTTTACTCCAAAGCGTTTAATCTTATGAGAAAGACACAAAAAGTTATGTATAAGGGCTATTTCCATTTTCCGCCTTTAACTACTTAATTTTGACTTGATAAGAAATTGTAATGAAAATTTCAACAACGAATACTAGTCTTAACCCCATATAATTACGAGGGGAGATTTAAAAAATGTCCATAAAAACAATTTAACTAACCATAATTTAAAAAAAAATTAAAATCCAAGTTTCGTCCCTTCCCTTACAAGAGTACAACTTTGCAAATAGATGGAGAAGAAATAAATACTGTATAAAAAACCTCCTTTAATATTCGACAGGGAATCACTTCTTAAAATATTTCCCAGAAATTTAGATGCACCCTATATACACAATTCAGTGTTAGCGTCGTGTTCAAGAAACTAATGAACTAATATTTTTTATTGTCGTTCATTTATCGAAGGGTTGATGTTCATATACTTTTTTTAAATAACGTTACTATACTATGTACTACTACTACCACTCATGCCGTTCCCTTAGCGGGGTAGGCAAAACCCAATACCAAGCCTTCACCTTTTCAACCACTGCATGCACCCATGCATCAACCCCCTCTCGCTACCAACGCCCTTCACCTAAACTCCCAGCACTATACTGTATACAGTATCCACACCATCCCACTATTACCCACTAATCCTACTATCTTTTCTATCACTCAATCACTATTTTTCTCCATATCTTTCTATCCTTCCACACTTCTTTCGCTTCCATTAAACTCATACAACGTTTTTGGCAAGCTCTCCTATTCTTTCCGCTCTTTATTCTCTTTCCTTTTACAATTTCTTCAATCATATTCAGCCATCCCTTTCTCGGTCTACCCTTTACTAGTTTCCCATTCATACCTATCTCATGTATTCTCTTTGTTAGCCGTTCATTATTCATTCGTTCCACATGTCCAAACCATCTTAATGCGCTTCTTCCGTACAGTTTAGGCAGTGTCTCCTTCACCTGGCACGTATCCATCACCCATTCATTCTATACTCTGTCACGTCTCGTTTTGCCACATGCAGCTCTTACGTACCTCACACTTACAGCGTTTATTTTACTCATATGCTTCTTCTGACACATCCAAGCCTCACTGCCATGTAAAACAATTAAAACAAATACACTATTGTACACAGCCTTCTTTGCTTCCATACTTAACTGCTCATTCTTGGTGACTGACCACATGCTGCCAATTACTCTCCTGCCTGCATTCACTCTGTTTTCAATATCACTATCTATTCGCCCATCATTTGAAAACATTTTGCCAAGGTAAGCAACCTTATTCACTTGTTCAATTATCTTGCTACCCAACATCAACTGACATATTTCCTTTTCAACTTTCCTATTGAAAACCATAACCTTTGTTTTGCCACTATTGATTTTCAAATCCATTCTTTCACTCGCTTCTACAAATTTATTCAACATTCCCTGCATTTGGCTCATACTTTTAGCTACTAGTACTGCATCATCTGTATACATCAACACATTTACATCTTCACTGCCTATATCTGTACCACTCAAGCCCTCACATGCACTTTTCGCGCATTTGTCCATAAATATTCTAAACAACCAAGGAGACATCAAACATCCTTGTCTCAAACCTTGTTCAATTTCAAAGTACTCACTAACTATGTAATATCAAAATATTTCTTTAAAATTTAAAGCAAAGTAGCGCTCGTATATCAGACGCAGAATTGCAGATGAGCGTCTGATTAAATATAAGTTGGTACTGTATTGAAGTCAAAATGATAGTAGGCCGTTCTAAAGGGGATGGAAAACTTCTAAATTAAATTAAACTCAACAAATGAGGAAAATCAAAGAGTTCCTATAAACACATATCCAAAATCTTGTACCTTGCATAGATATCATTCAGTCTTTAATCGACTATGAATAGTCATTTTGAAGCTATAACAAAATAAAGCTGACATGGAAGAGTAATTTATTTGTAAACAAAAATTTGACGAAAATGTTCAGTTCCAATTTCAACGCAAGCTTGCATATGCATAACAATTGATCTCGTACGCGGTTGAATATTGCGGGTTTATTTCTGATACACTTGCAGATATTCATAATTTTCCGGCTTGATTCTAACATATTAATAGCCGCCCAGGCGGTTACAGAAAAGTGAGTTTGAAAATGGGTGATATAAACAGCGTGCGAATTGTTATCTGACTATTGATGAATAATGTGGAAATTAAATAAGAGTACCATTTCGGGTATAGCAGTATTCATTAGTCATGCGGACTGGGAATAAAATCTTGTGGACTTAAAATTTGAATTCGTTGTAAATTATAGATATATAAAAGATATTGTTTGGGTTCTCCATGCCGTCCAGTGACTTACACCGACTTCTCTCGCAATGCCGCGGGTTCCATCTGATGCATCTGCTTCTATCACGTGTAACATTTCCTCTTCAATACTCACTATGCCAAAGTCCAAGCCTCTCCCTACCTCATATCCTCGTTTCCCTCAACCTTTGTGCTACACTCGCAATGGTTTAATGATCTGGCTGCCAAGGCACGAGAAAACCTTCAGCATTCGCCATGCACAAAGTGCATGTATACATAGTAGCGAACAGTGTATTCTGGAATTATTGCAATATTAAAAAGAAAAATTAGGAAACAAACTGTCAGTGTAACTAATAATGTTTGACTTTTATTATGGTAACCAGGTAGCGGCATACCGTGCCAATTCTTATCAAATTAGATAAACGCTTGTTTTTTTCATGTATCTGTTAATTTGTTATCACAGCAACTATGCCAGGGTAATACAATACATAACAATGCACGTTCTCCAATAATAGTACCAAAACAATGTGGCGAGTATCGTAAAAACGATTTTTTGAAAGAACTATAAATTTTAGAAAAAAATAATACATGTCTTCGACTGCATTTCGTATGGCCAGTACAGCCTAAAAATGTATCGAAGGCATTCCCTAATATCATGTGCATATTTCTTTTGTCATAATTAAAAATTGTGCACTTTTTTCGGCAAAACTTTTACTGAGTGCAAAAGTTCGGAGGCTCTATAAATGCAATTACATACGTACTTTATGATTTAAAAGTAGTATTTAATCTCAATCTAAATCAAATGTATATACAAATAACCGTAGTCTAGTTTTCAACAAGAGTATTTGTAGCAGAATTAGCAATGTTTATTTTGAGTCACGCGGTGGGAGATTTTATAGCAAATCATGTCATTAAATCGAATTAAGGGGTTAGTAACGAGTTGTTAAGAATTTTTCTTCAATGCCAATAATTATTTAGGTTCCTAATTGACATAGAAATTTGAAAATGTTTTATCAGTTGCCTAAACTAAACTAAATCGTAGAACATATAGACCCTTCTACTGGTCAGGGATGGTCCTGAAATAGTGGAATTCGCACGTGATTTACGCCAAATAAAAATAAAATATTTCGGATAACAAACAAACTTAATATATATAATTATAAGTAATCATAAAAAAATCTCAAACGGATGTTAGTAAGTTCTTAAATATGAAAGTATATTTTTAATTCGGCAAATGAACAACAAGTAAATCTATCAACCCTCCAAATAGTTTTATCGTAAGGATTTCCATTATATGCAAAATTAAACTTTAATTAACTATTCTGCGTAACTCAAACTAAACGGGACACCCGTATATATAATACAATCACTTATCTGTTTAACCGGCAGCTATTGATCCCTCCTATTTTGCCGATGGAAAATTACTAAAGTCGTTGAAACATTCCTGCTATAGATTCGTAGGGACGTAAATATAACAGGAATAAATGGAATGATAATTGACGCCATGATCAATCACAGCTACAGACGCATATTTGCCGTGATTATTTGCGCTCAGTTGCTATTGAACACATAATACCACAAATCCAGCAACGGATTTACTCCCAAAATATTCCTAGAAACATAAAGGAACGTAGCGTGCTTTTTTTGGGTATAAATCAAAATGAGTTGGCACCTCAGGAAGATGGCATAAAGGACTAAGACGGCCAGTTGCCATAATTGTGGAAGAGCCAAAGATCGCTCGACTAGAACCGCATGCCAGAAATGTCATAAGCCTGTGTGTAACAATAATAAATATAGTTATAAAAGTACATTCATATAGAAAAGACGTGTTATTTCTGCTCTCTATAAAACATTAAACATTCGTAAATTGTGTCAAAATTGTTATTTAGTGTATCATTAT
>JAHWXV010465048.1:0-10308 GCA_024586415.1 Phrixothrix hirtus | reverse complement strand
GTGCGCGTTCGTCAGTACGCGTGCGCGTGCATGTGCGTGTAAGTCTGCGTACGTGTGTGTGTGTGTTCAGGTTTTCTAATACATATGGCATCCTGTGTGTTCATTAGGCTGTAGTCTGGCACCCTTTAAAACTGTAGTACTTTACACTCGACGCCATAATTTATTTATACATTTCTGATGTTATAAATCGTCGTAATTTAGTTAGAGGCATTATTTCACTGTATTTTTCCCTAACAGGTGTTTGTATATACTCCACCTGGGCAGAATATTAAGATTAACTGTCATATTGTACAAGAATTTAAGATGCAATAATCACGGTTAACTGCCTGTGTTGATACATATAATATTTGTGGCATGTTAGATGTTGTTTAAAGTGGCGCCATCTCCTTGTGACGTTAGAATTTACGTTATTGAATTTTTTGGTTTTTCTATGTTTATTATTCCCTTGTATTACTTAATATGTAGAATTCCTTCGGTGATTCTATTTACTGTTCCCAGTAGTCACTAAAATTTAGTAATTTTAATTTAAAATATTTTCAATTTCTGCAAAGAGTGATTAGTTTTTACAAAAAGGCTGATTAGATAAAAACTATTTTTGAAAGCGATTTTAAGTAGGTCGAGTTTGTGGTGATACTGTTTTCTTAAGTTTCTAGTTAAAATCTGCTTGTTTCTGACCCTTGAAACTTCCTTACGGGTAAGCTTGTTTTTTACTTTATTTCTTTTTGTAAACTATTTTTATTTAGGGGAGACTAAAACTGAAAGCCAGTATTAAGTAAACTTAGAAAGTCAGTCTGATTAGTTAGGCTTTTTATAATGCATTTTATGTCTACCCATAATAGCTTCCGAAATTGGATTTAGTAAGACCTAATTTCGTACAAGTATTTTGATAAAAGGTTATTGATTCCAAATGCCTCTTTGCCCTAAAGCGTTCGAGATATTTTTATTCATTGCCACCTGGAAACTTGCAGATAACAGATATCTTAATTTAAATACTTACTTTAATATCAAATTAATCTAATTATATGTAACATTTCGTTAGCCCAAAGCTTTAGGTTTATTATCAGATCTTTATTTTAATCAATATTTAAATTTAAGGTAAATATACTTATCATTCATTATATTGTGTGGAACGTTATACTTTCTCTTCATCTTAATCTGGAGTATTGTCAAGGAATGCTACAGATGCCATAAATATCATAAAATCTGCATGTGCGAGCGTGCGTGCGAGTTTTCGTACGTGCGTGCGTGCGAGTTTGCGTACGTGCGTGCATGCGCGTGTCCGGGTGTGCATACGTGTGTGCGCCCGTACGCGCGTGTACATGAGTGCATGCATGCGTGCATCCGCGCGGGTGTATGAGCGAGGTGGAGTGCGTGCACTCGACGCATTCCTGCGTGCATGCGTCCTTGCGTTCTTGCGTGCGTGCGTACTTGCATGCGTACATTCGTGCGTGTGCACTTGCGTGCGTGCGAGGGTGTGCGCAGGTGCGCCTTAGAGCGTTGTAAAAGTACCTGTATAACAGTAAAATCGCGATTATGAAAACCGATAGTTTTTCGCGAGTTTCAATGTTATATTGTTATTATTAATTTAATTAAAGACAATGTAAAAGACTTTAACAAATCGCAGAGTGCGGGAAACATTTGATAATTAGAATAATTAATTATAGCTATAAATGTTTGTAAACCTAGGATTTTATATAATTAAAAATTAGATAAACTATTAATAATGTATGTAGTAAAATAAGTTATGGTAATTGTATATATAGATGAGATACTGTAACGCTCGTCTTTTTTCTCGGTTACTTTTTTATTAGTTAACTCAAGTTTGGTTAAAATTATATTAATTCCACTGAGAAGAAAATGATAGAGATTTAACTATATTGGGAATTTAATTCAGTCTCTTTATCTTAGATTTTAGTAGGAAAAGACAAATAATTATTTATCAAGTTTACTTCTATAAATTTAGTTGTTCTTTTTATTTAAGTAATTAATCATCAACTTATTATATGGAAATTACTCTTGATAACTATTCATAAAATTATATTTAATATCTACAATTATTTCAAACAATATTGTTTACCTTTAATAAATTTAATTCAGGTAATATTCGATTAGGCATAGTTTTGATGCATCCTGATTCAATGAATGTTGGTGAATTTAGCATTGAAGGTTAGGTCGGCACTTCTGGTCCGATTTTTGAATAGTGCACGCATATGTTCTGCTTCGTGAAATTTAACTTTGATAACCGCTGTTATGAAAGTTGAAATTACATCTATACCTCTTTGTAATTATTAGTGATGATTTATATCTAGCTTGCTGATTTTGAAAATTTATTTTAAGGCTGTGTACTACCCAAACGACGGCATGATAGACAGGAGGGGTTTAGTGGTTTTGAAAGTGATGTTGTGTTCCTAGGGCCGTAATTTGTGATTATTTAGTTTCAAATTCAGTAAAGTATGAAATTGGAATTATTAATTTGAGTCAGAAAGTGCATGCAAAATTATTTGTTTTTTTGTTTTGATAAGGTATTGTGCCAAAATGGAAAACCTTGATTTGGAGAAATTCCATTAAAATTTGAGCTTGTCGTAAACAAGGTTTTTGTATTTCCGCATGTCGTAGGACATGGATATATAGTTGCGCATGTCTGTAGGACATGACGTTGAATGTTGCTGCACTGTGGATTTTTGATCCTATTCATAGCTTGCATCTAATTAAATAATCATATAATTATTTCCGAGGGAATAACTTCAGCCACGGTTTAGTTTGTCATGGAAATTCTTTGATTTCGAAATTGGGTGGGTTTTATCTAAATTGTTCATTGTTTGGGGTTGTTATTTTATATCTTTAGACATTAATTATTTAGCTCAAAATTTATATTCTGTCAAGGTTTTTTTTTATTAAAATTGATTGTTCAATTTTCTTATATTTTATTGCTTCATTTAATTCATTAGTCTCTAACTAATTGAATCACCGTTCGTCAGTCAACTCAATCATTGGCTTATGTTATTGCTTCGTATAGTTTGAGAAACTATATATCATTATTATATTATCTCTAATTAAATATTATTCTTGCATGGAATTAAATTTCTCTCTCGGAAAATGGTTGCGTTCACGAATTAATCTTATTTCTGTCTTAAAATTTACGTTACGATAAGATAATGATCTAAAGTCTGTTTTGTTTAGTATGAAGACGTTTTTTTCGCTGGAGTATATACCTCTATCGGGTACCTGATCGAAGAATCGACTACTAGCTACCACCACTTAGATCACTGTCTTGGATATATGGTATCATTTAGATTTAAAGTTTAATTGATTGTTAAAGTTCAAAATTCACTAAGAACTGTTATTGTAAACTACAGTGATTTAGTCCGTTATTCAAATTATACGAATTGTTACAAATCTAATCTTTAAATCAGTGCTTCTAGGTCGAAACAGCGGATTCAACTTGTGCTCTAAAGAATATCATCTTTTATTACTTTAACATCTGTTTAATTGCTAAATTAAACTGGCGCCAAAAGATACAACTTGCACTTGCTGCTACATCCCTTATTCCCACTTCCCTGAGTTGTCCTTTGCAGAGCTAGCCTTATGTAACGTTCGTTTATTATTAATAATTATTATATTGATAAATAGACATATATTTTTTTAACGAAGTTAAGAACGTTACAATACCGCCATTTCAAATATGAACCCGTTATAAATTTCAATCACCGAGTGGCAGTAAAACGCAAGAATGAAATAGAAAAAAAGTACGCAAGTGGAATAAAGATACTGCGTACCAAAACAGTATATAATGAGCCACGCAAGTACGCTAAGGGGACTTCGCTTTTAACTGCGGAGCGAGACGCACCGATATACGGGGACTTCGCTTTTAACTGCGGAGCCAGCCGCACCGATATATGGGAACTTTGCGTTCAAACACAGAGTGAGTTAGACATTCCAGTGTCAACCTGGAATCGATTCACTTCACATTTGATCGCGAGGCGACGTACTAGATCCGAATGCGCTACAATAAACCTGAAGTACGCTCTCCTATCAGGGCCCGCTTGTAGAATCGACGGTTAAATTAAAACACACGATTGAACAGGCGAACCTAGTTTACGCTTGGAAGTTGTAAAACCTTCTTGCCATCGCTGACGGAATCTAGGTGCCTGGGTAGCGGAGATAGTCACCGTGGGCTAAACACGATTCTTCAGTTAAGCAGTTGCGTGGGTAACAGCAAAGCAGAAGGTTCGTGGAAACTATCATCATAGGCCCTGAGTTGCCTGACTTGTTCTGACGTTAAAGCTGGCCGTGTGACTTGGAGAATGAGCCTGACAGACTTTCAGGGGATGCTTGCAAACGCTTCTGCCAGTTGTGAGGGTAACAGGCCGTCACGTGGAAAGATACCGAGACCGCAAAGGATTGTAGTATCAGAAGAACAGCAAATCCTCTAGGTCGACTATTACCGTTTTTTATATCTTCGCCAACAGCGTTGATTCTAGACAATCTCCAAGTGCATCCTAGCATTCGCTAAAGACTTGTATAAATTAATTATTGTTGGTTGGAGCCCTCCTACGAGAAGCGTTATTCAGTTAATCACATTAACGAGAATTTAACTTTGTCATGCCTCCGCCATGGAATGTTAATAGCAGCCGAAATGAACCGCTCACTATCAATAATGATTGATACTGTCATTGTTCGAGCTTTATTAATTAGACTCAATAGTTAATTGTCGTTGCATGATTGCTTCGTGGTGTACATATTAATTATAGTATTCTAGAGCGTTTAGTTGTTTTTATTTATAATATATAACATATGAAGGTTTACTGTCTTATTATTTATTGACCAGTTTAGCTGGGTATGGAGGATCAAGCCCTCCGTTAATGGGAAGTCCTGTAGAAGAAGAAACCCGGACCGCCTTGCTGTAGACTATGAAAGCTAAATATAAATAATTTTACTCTCTCGACACAAATAGAGAAAAACGAAGCGTCAGAGGGAAAAAGAAAATAGCGCCCGATGCAGAGGAATAGTCACAGGAAAGGCAAATAAAATAATCCAGATTGGAAATAACGTCCGTAGCCCATCAATATTAACAGAAAAAAGAAAATAGCACGCGATGCAATGAATTACCCCAACTAAACCCCGCCAGATTCAGTTTTAACAGTGCTGTCCAGAGGAAAAAGAAAATAGCGCCCGGAGTAGTTAAATAGACATTTCTGGAAGATTAGAGCTTCATATAGGGTGAAAAACAAGTTAAATGGTGAATAAATAAAGATAATGGCACCTGATACCCCGAAATTGGGTGAAATAAAGATAGAAAAAGGCCTAGATATAAAAATAACGCCGTACACAGTTAGAAATCCGTCCGCAAAAATATGAACTGCTCGTCAAACATTGGAAACCGTCCGTCAATGGAAGTACATTGTATTATCTAATTTTCTACACTATTACAGGTCGTAAAAAGATGTACAAACCGGAAGATATAACAACCACATCTTGGATTTATACTCTAAGAGAAGATACCTTAAGAGCCGAACTACGTAAAAGAAACCTAAATTATCAAGGTACCGTACGTGAGTTAAGAAAAATACTCTCCGAATATATTAAAACTCTCCGCATCGAACAAGGAACCGAAACAATGTCTAAAACTAATGAGCCAGAAGAAACCTTAGACGAAGGTATCGAAGAAAAACCGCCTAGACTTCGACATCTAAGTATGTTCACATCGAGATCAGCTACAGTATGCAATGCTATAAGGAAATGGAACGTAAAATTCGATGAAAATACAGATCCAATTTTATTTTAATAAAAAGTACAAGAATTAAAAGAATGTTACCAATTTAGGGAAACAGAACTCCTTACCGCTTTACCAGAATTATTAAAAGGGAACCCACTGTTATGGTACACAAATAACAAAGATGGCTAGTTAAATTGAGAAAACTTCGTGAAAGCTTTAGAGCCAATTACCTACCAACTCGCTTTCTGTTTAAGATGGAAGAAGAAATAGGATCTAGAACTAAAGGTGTAGGGTTATAACAATGATGGGTTAAATATTAATGAGAAATGAGGGTTGGTTGCATGAGCGTTTATTCGTAGTAATACACGGCGTCGGTATTATAACATAACATACTATACATTAACGCTTGCGCAGCTTGCATTCATGACGCAAGCGGTATGGTTACAAATTCATACAAAATGCTGCTTCTGTAAATGTAAGCGCGGAATACAAATTCATTACACTCACATATTCAACAAAAGGTAACCGTGAATCTATAAAAGATTATATAACCGCATTATAAACCCTTATACGAAGCTACGGAACGTATAAACCAGAAGATAAGCTAGAACGTATAAACGATGATTTTAATAACGCCGTCTAAAAATGTAACACAACGTCAATTACCGACGAATTATAAAAGAGATCAATCTTGTTGGCGATGTGGAAACCGCGGGCATTGGAAAAGCCAATGTTACGCAAAACCGAAAATATTTTGCTCCTTTGCGGCAAAACTAATACGTTAACGAAAAATTTTAATTGTAGACGACAAGTAACCGCTAGATTAAATTTTTCAACGGAACGCACCGTGAAAAATAAAACAGAACCGAAGTAATGGCAAAGATGACTATCTAATATCCGTAATGAAACGATTAACAATCAAAAACAAAATTTAGACACCCCAAAACCGAATATAGGCAACCGAAACCTAAAAATATCCCCGAACATTTTCCGCAAAGCAAGCTCCTTAAATAATACTACCGTAACTGAAACCGATAAACGACTATTCTTAAAGGTCGAAATAGCAGGACAAATATTTTTGGCACTGATTGACACCACAACTGAAATGCCATTTATAAATGAGGAAATTGCAAGTACTCTGCAATTGTACGAGAAATCCGGACAACCGTCAACGTATATAGAAATACAAACAGCCACCGGAACTGCAGCTCCAATTCTCGCTAACACCCCGGTATAATTAAAAATACATTTGAGAAGAGTTAAGTTAACTTTTGGAGTCATTACCGACTTGACTACGGATTTAATCCCAGGTTTCGATTTTTTGAAGCACACACATGCTCAAATCGATCCGTTAAGAAAAATCTTAAAGATTCCGTCCTGAACTTGGCCTTTACAGTACCATCAAGGTATTATTACAATCTGCGGTCTAAGAACGTTACACATTGCCGAAGAAAATCGCTTAAAACAATTTCTCGCAGAATAATTTGAGCGATTTCAACATACCACCGGAACAACCGATAAAGTGAAGCATAAAATTAAGTTGAAGGAAGATGCAACGCCGATAAAACAAAGATATTACCCCCGGAGCACTGCACTTCAAAATTGATCAACGAGGAAGTACACAGAATGTTACAAGACGGCATTATCGAATCTTCGCATAGTTCGTACAGCTCACCCGTAGTATTAATTAAAGAACCAACCGGAAAATATAGATTTTGCATTGATTTCAGGAAACTTAATCAAATGACAGAAACTGACGCTTATCCGATACCGTTCATCGAAAATATTTTAAACAATTTAAGAGCTGCTCAATTTATAACAACGCTCGATCTTAAAAACGACTACTGGCAAGTACTGTTAGAACAAGAAAGTAAACCGTTAACCGCATTCACAATACCTGGTAAAAGACTTTTTCAATTCCGTGTAACCCTATTCGGATTACATAGTACTGGAGCAACATTTCAATGTCTTTTAGATTCAGTCATAGGTCCTGAAATGGAACCTTACGCTTTTGCATACTTAGATGACATAATACTAACCGGAACTTCATTTGAAAACTACGTAGAAAATTTACAGAAGGTTTTTAAGAAATTAAAAGATGCAAATTTACAATTACAAGAAGAAAAATGCAATTTCTGTCAAACCGAAATAAAATACTTAGGATAGGTAATAAATGAAAAAGGCATACAAACCGACCCTGACAAAGTCAAAGCAGTACTTAAAATGGAAACTCAGAAGAACATAAAAGTATCAGAAGCTTTTTAGGAATGGCACCTTGGTACAGAAAATTGATCCCCAATTTTGCACGTACCACCGCATCGTTACACAGTATGATCAAGAAATGCCCTAAATTTAGCTGGACCGAAACACGAGAAAAAAATGTTGTCCAGATTTCAATAAAGAATTCGTGCTTCAAAGAAACGCATCTGAGGAAGGCTTAGGAGCTGTTTTAACACAAGATAACGAAGGTTAAACTGGAGGAGTAATTACTTACGCAAGTCGATCATTGACGCCTGCAGAAAAGAATTACTCGACTCTTGAGAATGAAACCCTTGTAATATTATTTGCAATCCGTAGATTCAAAATATATATCGAATGATATCATTTCCGTATAATAACCGATCATAGATCTTTGCAATGGCTAAAAGACAAACCAAACCCAACAGGGAGGGCCGCTAGTTGGTTGATAGAATTTCAACAAAACAGATTTACGCTACAGTACCGACAAGGTTCCTTAAATAAAGTCGCTGATGCACTTTTAAGAAATCCGCTAAATACCGTCATTGCAATTAAAACAATTACACCGCAAAAATGTCAGTGGATTGAAACATTAAAAGCAGATATAAAGAAGCATCCTGAAAAATACGAAGACTTTAAAATCGATAAAGATAATATCTACAGAAATATACCGATTACAACAGAAGATATAAATAAAAATTTAAAACTTAGCAGGAAATTATGCGTACCGAAACATCTAAGAAAAGCTGTAATTGCAGAAAATCATAATACCCCAAGCGCAGGTCACTTGAATAAAACTGTAAACCGAATATAACTTAACTATCATTAGCCAAGAATGCAAACTGACATAAGAAGATACATTCAACAATGTTAAAGTTGTCAACAATATAAGCTGTCACAATCAAAATCAGCTGGAAAAATGGGCTATACAAAGATAAATGAGCCATCGCACATTATAAGCACAGATTTTATAGGTCCGATAACAAGGTCTGCAAAAGGAAATCAATTCCTTGTAGTCTTCCAAGACACATTCACGAAGTGGGTGGAGATTAAACCTTTACGTACCGCCACTGATAGAACCGTAATTGAAGCCTTAAAAGACAAAATTATATCCCGATTTGGCACACCGAAACAAACAATATCGGATAATGGTCCGCAGTACGAGAATAAATTATTTCAAAGTATGGCACAAACGTATGGAATTGAGCATAAGTTAACGACCCCATACACACAGCAAGCCAACTCCGTTGAAAGAATAAATAGAGTCATAGGCACTATAATTACTCAATTGACTAAAAAAAACATAAAGCTTAGGATAAATGGATTCCAGAAGCTTTTTTTCCACTAAATACAGCAAAACATGTGTCTACAGGTTTCACACCTGCACTTTGAATTTTGGTAGGGAGATACAACAACCCCTAACCTTAAGAACACAAGTTAATCCCACAGGAAATCTTAACCGACCACCAGTAACTACACGGGAATATATAAAACAATTAGAATCCTTAGAGAAAATGCAAACTCTCGCAAAATCAAATTTAGCAAAATCCTGTATGGAACAGCGACGCCATTATAATCTCCGTAGACGCGACGCTCACATTATAGTAGGCGACGTCATATACCGACGCGTACGCCCTCTAACTGATCCGAAAATGGGACGTTCAGCGAAATTGCCCCCAAAATTTTCCGTGCCGTATAAAGTAATTGAATTAGTATCCAAGAATACCGTAAAATTAAAAGGAATTAACGATAACAAAGTTATCAGCCCAATTTATGTCAAGGATATTAAGCCTGCTAACTTAGATAATTAAAAGTTGAAGAATGGCATCCGTTAAAAACCCGAATCCCTTCTAAAAAAAAATTGCTAAATTACTCCTTTATATCCAACCCCAGTAATCCCGTATACCGATTCCAACCCCATTGTTGGAGAACCAAGAGGAAGTCACTGGATGATATCAGCGCTGCCAAATCCAGAATCATATCGTAAGGCCATCACCAATCCACCCACAACTGGAGGATGCAGCCACATGGACATCGTTTACCCCGTGTTATTCATTTTTCGCGATGTGCGCGGCGAAGTGTAAAAGTACCTTTATAACATTGAAATCGCGGTTATAAAAACCGATACAGTTTTTCGCGGAATTCAATGTTATATTGATATTATTGATTTAAATAAAAAGATACTGTAAAAGACTAACAAATCGCGGAGTGCGGGAAACATTTGATAATTAAAATAATTAATTATAGATATAAATGTTTGTAAACCTAGGAGTTTGTATAATTAAAAATTAGATAAACTACTAAAAATTTATGTAGTTAAAATAAGTTAAGGTAATTGTATATATATATATATA
>JAHWXV010465035.1:0-12139 GCA_024586415.1 Phrixothrix hirtus | reverse complement strand
TATCTTCCTAAATTATTTTTCCAAATTTACAATAAACATAAATTTAAATTTAATTTAAAATTTATTACTACATTAAAACCAGTTACAACAAATTTTTCTCCTGTCATTTCATTGCCTTTCATTAATGTTTTAACTTACAGAATTGCTTTATTTTTTAAAAAACTAAATATTAAAGTTGTTTTCAGGAAGAGTATAATATTAAAACAAATTTTATGTCACATAAAAGTCCGTGTACCAGATTTATAGAAAAATGGTATTTATCAACTAAATTGTAACACTTGTTTACTTAATAATATTGAAACTGCCTATGTGGGTCAGACTAAGCGTCACTTTTCAACTCGGGTTCATGAACACGACTCAGATTCGTCGTAGAAGGGCTGATGATGTTGGTATTTCGAATTTCGCAAAACATATTTTACAATCTAACCACATTTATGACCTTTCTTTAAATATTAAAATTTTACGTAGTAATTTAGACTAGTTTTGTCTTTCAAACACTTATGAAGTTTTTTTTATTAACATAGTAATAATAATCTTGTAAATGAAATAATTCCTCTTACTAATGATTTTTTAAAACTTATTATTATAATTTTTCATAAAAGCAATTTTTACCTCTCGTCAATTTGGAGATTTTCAACTTACTTCTAAATTTTTATTATAATTTTTAATTAACATTCAAATTTTTGAATTTCATAAAAATAAATTTGTTTTCTTTATATTTTAGTTATTTGTTAACTTTAAAAATGATCTTTTGAAATAGATCGAAACATGTTAGAAATTTATTAATAAAATCGTTTCAAATAATTGGGTTGGGTTCAAGATCATAATTTATAGAAAAACAGAGTATAATATATACCCACCTTAATGTCATCTTTTCTATGTATTTGTTTTTTTGTGCTTAATAAGTAGCATTCAAAAGAACTTACCTGGACCATCAAAAACAATCGTAACACTTATAGCAAAGTACTTTGTATAACCTAAACGATGAAGAAGTATACTCTTAATTGAAATTTATAGCTCCATGTATTACTTCATAATTAAGTTCAACGGAACTGACTGCTAGTAAAATAACACCCTGTATAACAAGTGTTGCTGTTAAAATTATTACTAGCGTTTTTATCACTGAAATATTTAACTTCCTAAAAAGGTCGATACACAGTTCGTTGTACAACTCAGTAACAATTTGCGGTAATTTCATAATTTTACCCTAAATATTTCGGCTACGGTTATTATTGAACTATTCTAAGACTAATTTTAAAACAGTACCAACGTTAAGCATTAGATCATGTGATTTTATAATTTTACTAACAATAAAAAAACCTAAATACAGATAAATAAATGTAGTGTATAAGAAATACAGCGGATGTTTGCCGCACCAACGCATAGGTAATACGATGTCCCTTACTTGAACTTAAAATCATCCTAGTACATGCTGTAATATAATATCAAAACTATCGAGGTAGTGAATTTGTCAACTGACCAATTAAAACCAGATTCTAAATTTAGTTTAAAATAAACAATTAATATCGATATCTTTCAGATATGCATATCAAATTGGTGGATTGACGTCTTGGTCAATTCTTTTAAATTACATGTAACTTAAATTAAACAAAACGATTATGAAATTTTCGTGATCAGATTACTCATTCATAAAGCTTAAAATGGTTATACAAAACTTTACCTTATTGATAAATGCATTACAATAAAGATTTTCCAAAGGTTCTTATAAAAATAACATTATAACAATTTGTTCTAAAAATACGATATAACTACATGATCTTGAGCTAATTAATGTCAAATTTTAAATACAAGTTTAATTGATAACGGCGATGGTAATACAAGTAGTTGCCATCCCTAAATTTGATAAAAATAACAAATATTCGTTATACTGAAGCGGCCAACAGATGTAGTGTCAACGTGTTTATCTTACTGAAAAGGGAATAAGAGATATTCTTAGAGGTTTATCGTGGGTTCGTTGCAGTAAGGTTTTAAAAATTACAGGACGAATCCTCCAATCTTATTTATCATAGGCGCCAAAATTTGCAGTAATTAGAAATTCAAGATATTAAAGATTGTATTAGGTAAAATTGTAGCGTTGGAATTTAACTTTTCTATACTGACATTGCCTTGTTCGAACTGATACTTATTATGGGAAAGAAACCATCATAAACAAATAACAAATTTATTAAACTTTCTTTAACAATGTTTGAAATATGATACGTGAGGATTAATATATTATATTCTTTGATTGTAAATAATATAATAAAATATTACTACAAATCCTTCGCCCTACAATCCTTTTTTTAAAGCAGTTAAAAATGTCGCATTCCTCCTTCAAATTCCTTAGTTTACAGGTGTTGATGTCTTGCTGTAGCATAAAATACTAGAAGTAACAGTTCGTACTAGAATTATTGGGGTTAACACAAAGTTATGTACCAACTTTGTATGATTTCTTTAACCCCAATAATTCTAATACGGACTGTTACTTTTAGTATTTTATATTACAGCAAGACATCAACACCTAAAAACTGCAACTGCAACAAAAGCTTCATCTAATACTTCCTCTTTGGGATCACTTCAAATGCTTATAACATTGAATTAAACTAAAATTAAATGTTGTGCGATAGCATAAATATTATTATAATTAGGTTGTTTCGATCCGTCAGTTAATTGTTAAATATAATTCATTATTAAGCGATAATAAAACTCCAATTTCCAGGAGCGTCCCTTATTGAAGCATTTATGCTATATTTGATACAAGGTTTTACAAGATAGCAGTACAAGGTACACCTCCATTTCTTAACGTGGTCAAAAGACTTTGAAACTTCTTCGAAGTTTTCTAATTAGTAAAACGTGTCTTTATGAATATACGTAGAATCACTATAATTTATAATTTGCTTTTATTTAAACGAACAATATAATTTAGAACGTGAAATATCGTCCATCCTTGCTAGAAAATTATAAAAATACGTTATATTTTTAGTTAATAATGTATTTCTTATATTTTATATAATGATTTAATTTACTTTCTATAAATTTTCAAAAAGCATGTCCCGACCTGTTCATCGTTCCTCAGTTCTAGGCAAATAGACCCAACGGAGCTGCTCCAACGTCAATCGTCAACTGAACAAGCGTTAGACCAGTGGTTCTAAATAATTGAATTTTTATATAAAATTTTGAAATGAATAAAATTGAAAGTTTGACATTTCCGGATTAGTTGTTGTCGAACTAATAAAATAAGAAATTCTAAGGGGCACTTCACCATAGGATGCAAAGTATATTCATATGCAAAATTTGCAAAGGTTTTGCTGAAACAAGTTTTTGTTTTGGTTAAATCCGCCAACGACTGAACTATACATAATAATTCATTATTTCATTTATGTGGCTACTGATATTAATTGATATTTTACATCTACAATTTATCACCAAGTCATTTCTTATAATTCTAATAATGTTCATAATGATGTTTATGAAATTTCGTTTTCTATTTTAAACACTTTACTCTATTATCGTTTAGAACATTTAAAGCATTGTATGAATTTGAAGTAGAAATTAAAACCAAGTCTCTGCATCTACCAATATTCTTTAAACACTTCAAATGCATCACGGGTAGTTATCATTTCACCGTGTTGGTCGTAAACTGCCTGATTTTATTGAGGGGATGGTGAGATAGGGGGTGGTTATAATTTATGCGTGTAAAATGTATAAGAAATAGAATTTGTAATTCCGTTTGTATACTGGCGAAATGATTGACAGCTTCTATCAAACTATAACGAAAGCATTATTTAAAAGTACAAAAGCGTTATATTCAAACAATAGAATTTGCAATTGTTCCAATGATTAACAGCTGTCCGTCAAACAATAACAAAATATTATTTTAAAGCATAAAACATACTTTTAAACACAGGCTTTGTTTTAAAATGAAAATGATGAGGACTGTCCATCAAAACTCCAAGGTCATATTGTTTTAAACAAAGCCATTGTTTAAAACAATGCAAGGCATCATTACAATCTCATAGCTATCCGTCATATTACAATTATGCATTGTTCAAACTCTAGAAAGCATAATTTCGTGAAAATTATTAATTCGCACGTTCAGCATAGTGTTGCACTGCGCCATGATGGCCGCTAATGAGTATTAGTGGGCAAAGTAAAATTATAAATTGTTTTAAGACAGTAAGATATATAATTTGCTTAAAACTATGAACTGGTGCGGTCAACGTAGATCTGAAGTGAATACTAACGATTAAACTACAATTAGACGTTGTTTTAAAAAACAAACGTAACGTTTAATTTTGAAAGGCAAGAATCTTTTAAAACAATGAAATTATCGTCGCGTTTGACATGCAGTCGTTAAACTACAATACTTCATTGTTTTTTAAAACGTAGAATTAATTTCATAATTGAAATGCTCAACTTACATGATCGGTGTTTACGCATATGTTAGGTATGACTGTGATGGGGAAAGGCACGTAACGGACAAAGTGGACGGCGAGGAGTTAGTGTATAGAAAGTTATATTGAGAAAAGGGTTGTTTGTTTGACCTGCTGCTAAAACTTTTAAAAATTATTAAAGTAAATTTGTAAACATAACTAAAGATTCAAAATGTTGCTGCAAAAATGGAACTTTACTGTAAGCAAAAGCTAAGTTCTTTCGAGTCTTCTGAAGAAGAAGGTTGCTACGAACCAGTACAAATGAATAAATTAAAATTGAAAATCCAGATGAAATAAAGAATGATATGGACGAAGAATTATATAAAAATGTAATCTAATATCTACCGCCAACTGTGGAAGATTTAAGCAAACGAAACATGTTGGAAAAATATCCAAAAACCATCATTCATGTTCACCTCTTCAACATTCTGATGACGAGATGAATCAATTTGACATAATTGACAGCATGCTAATGGAAATGCTTATCAATGCTACTTCAAAACGGTTAATTAATTCAACCCCATATGTTTTAACGAGTACGCAGGATAATTATGATCTTATCATGCACCAAAAATATATAGAAGTTGGACTTTGTGCATTTTATTACTTAGAACCAGTAATGCGTTTTAGTTGTATTAGATGTGGCGATAAATCGATTATCGTAATGATGAAGAATGAGTGGCGTTTACTCCTTAGCCACGAGACCTACGTAAAAGCCGTGTTACAGTGACGGCTTTTCAGGTGAAGTAGGTGAAGTACCTCTCGCCAAAGACTATAAGAGTAGTTATTCAGTATATAATTATATTATTCATTTATTGAGTTCAAAAACATATTAAAATAGTAAAAAATTAAAGAATTTCAATTCATAAAGCGGTAATGTTTACATTAATTACCTACACGTATTGTAGACAGTAATTGCATTTTTTCTTTGTGGTTTATAGTGTAAAACTTTAAAAACAATATAATATAGTTTTTTTCATTATAATTCTATTAGTTTTATAGTGTTTTTAAATATCAATATCAATCCCATTAATAATGACATTGTGTGTAATTTATTGAAAGCTCTAGTTAATACATGGAAACATGAAGATAAAAGAGACCTTTTATGTCAAGGACGGCCAATGAATCAATTGACAATTGCAACAAAAAAGTTATTAAAGAGAGCGGTAAATCCTGTAATATTAATTTTCAAAACTCCGGGTTTTGTGAATATAAATGGTTGTACAGCAGTTTAGTATTACAAAGATTGTTCTGTTGGCCCTGCTTGCTTTTTAGTAATAAAAATAATATTTGGAATAAAGAGGGATTTGCGAATTTATTAAATATAACCCGATCACTTCATAAACATGGCGATTCAGCTGAACATTTGAAATGTGAATTAATGTCGAGGAATTTTGAAAATTGTTGTTGTTGTAGCTCTTCACTAATTTTTCAAACCACAAGCCTCCACTTCGTGTTAAATAAATAGTTTAAAACGAAAGGAGATCTTAATTGAGGCGGTATTACCGTTGAAGGCTGCGCGATTAACTTAGAAAACAACACGCTTTTAGATGTGGGAGTAATCGGAATGAAAATTACTAAAGTGGTAGATTATGGTAACGCTGGTTTTAGGGAAACGTAAGTGAAGTTAACTATTGAAGAATGCTAGAACTGTTTTAAATGAAGACGTTAATAAAATACGAATTAGGGTGCTTCGGAGACTGAAATTACTTGTATGTATTTAAAACTATTCAATAAATTAATTTGTTTCGCACAATTGGACTGTTGTTGTTCCTTATTTCATCACTGCTTCTTCAAACACAGAATGAACCGCAATAACATCTGATGCAAATAATTTAAGCACCTTGAATCGCCAATTTCTAAAATTCACCTATGAATGCATCGAATGCGGTGATCATGCGTTGCAAAATTATTACAATACGTGTACCTTCACGAGGTCTATTGTTTTCGTACCGATATACAAATAAATGTAAAGATATAAGAATGTAAAGATGTAACCTCTCGATAACGCATTCTTTCATATGGACCATCGCACCTGACCATTCATATGGATTTCAGTGCGGTTGTTCAATACTTTAGGAAAAAGCATAAGCTCTTGTATCATCATTAAGCTCAAACGGGCATAGCGTGTTATCAAGCTGCATTTTATAATAAAAGTCTTTCATTGAAATTAAAATGATCAGATTGCTATAAGACCGTATAAATTGTACGTTTGCATATTTCTGCCATAATCCAAACGTGAGTCGATAAGGGTAATAAGTTGTGATGTTTCTTGATAAAAGTTCCCCGTAATAATATTTGTGCCCCACTGAAGAGAACCGTGAATTTGAAAAGGCGATGAATATCTGAAACACCCCATTGTGGCATTTTCAGCAGATCGACAGTTTTCTGATTAATAACACCATCAATCGGTAAAGCGTAAAACTCTTGAAATCTTTTTAAAACAAAAATAAACGTTTCTAAATCTAATTTAACAGTCTATACCTAGCGCATTTCCATTTTCTAAATCTAAATAACAATATTTGTATTAATAGTTTATAATGGCTTTTTTTTAGTACAATTAGTTGTGTCGTTGTTAAATTATTACTAACTACTAAAACTATTAAGCGTACAAGAAATACCTTTATGATCAACATATTTTTAACGCTAATGTCTAATTGTATACTAACATAAATTAAAACGAAACCATAATTTATTCATCCTCTAAAGAAATCCTTCATACATTCCCTATACTACTCTCTTCTTTTTATTTCTTTCTTCTTTCCATTAAAGCAGCCTGCCATATCGCACATTTACAACGGTAATAACAGAACGATTCACATACACTTCACATGCAAACCATCGTATTGTATGCTTGGCTGACAACCAGGTTATTGCAGTTCGATGAATCTCGGACATATCAAATCTCTCTCTAACACAGCCCCCAGCAACCAAAATCACCGCCACTGCACACTAACAAGAAATCACGTCCACTTAAACAGATCCAATTGACTCCTACCATTTTCAAAATGGCCGTCTACTAACTCTTCCCACTTTCTAAATTTTCTATTAACTAAATACCGCCACCTTCAAAATGGCTGCCTTTTTTAACATAAGCTAAAGCTCTGAGCTGGGACCCGCTTTGCTATACTACGTATTTAAAATAAAAATCGTAAAATGTAGAAATCTATTGGGTACTTTCATATATCGGAAAATACTGTCTTTTTCTGGTAATAATGAAAGTAAATCGTTACAGAAATTCACTTATAATAATAAAACATTCAAAAATAATCAGAAAGTTGTTTAAAATACTTTACAAATTTGAAATATTTACCAATTCAATGGCAGTATGAAGAACGTACGCTATTAATCGTGACGTCATGAGCCAGTAGATAGAAACGCACATGTTAGTTCTTTATAGGCGTTTACGATAATTAAACCGTTCCACACCGGTAGAAATGTTTTATGTCCGTTGTATCCTAAAAACGTTTAATGAACAATATACATAGAAGGAAAACTTGTTTCGTGTGAAGCACTGTAATTTTTGTAAACACCTATTATGTATCATCACAATACCCAACATATTCGCTGTGTAATTTTGAAAAACTAGTTTTAACGTTAGTAATCGTGCAGGCACAGTTTATTAAGCCATTTAGTAATGGAAAAAGGATATGTCAAGACTACATCCACCAACTTGCTCAAAGTGAACATTTTTATGGTTCAGAATTTCTTAAAAATGATTCGCGGTTCAACTTAGCAGAAATCAGAGGCGCCAAGGCACAGCCATAAATAAATGAATACCGTTGCTTATAACAAAATTAGTTAAACACTGCAAAATTGTTTTTAAAAGTCTAACTACTTATTTTAAGTAATTAGGTATTATTTATTTTGTAAATCATAAAAAGAATCCTATGGTGATAATGCTATTGGATACGTACAAATTAAGTGAGACAATAATAGTTGTATTGTAAAAGCAAAGATATGCCCAGAACGCCGAATTCACAATAAAGCATGTATGGTGTTATTAACAATGGATGAAATTGTAGAAAATATTCAGTGTCACGACTGTGCAGCATTATCTGGTAATTTATTTGAATTCAATTGATAAAGATAATGGTACATATAAAAATTATTGCAATCTATTAGGCTGTAAGCATGCATTAGCATTATTAATGTGAGTGCATTGCAGAAATGAGGATCCGGCTCCTACAGATATTACGTGTTATTGGAAAAAGCCTCGCTTGGCAACTGTTGGATCTGCAATCAAATTTATAACAAAGAAGGAGTTTGGACATGTTATTTTATTTTTACAATTAGGTACAAACCACCACTTATACAGTTTTTAAAGTGTCATATGCTATTTGTGTTCTACAAAAAGAAACTTCATCAACGTGTTTTCAAGATCTTTACCGTTCAAAACCGGCTACTCGACTACCGACATAGAACACTATTAGAATTAGAATAACTGGGATACATATATATGATGTATATATGTTGTAAATAAAATTTACAGACTAAACGGTTTGAATAAAAAACAGGTAAATGAACTTAAAATTCTAACCAGAATTATCTACTACCGGATTTACTACAATTGTCTTTGTGAGTTTAACTTTCAATAAACTTACTGACGTGTTATCTATTAAATTGTTTTGATTTTTGATTATTGATTTAATAATCACTGGCCTTTGCTGTTACCCTGGGTTGATTGATGAAAGAGAACAATGTCTGCCTTCCTTCCTTATAAAGTTGAAATAACAATATAATTGTTACAGTTTGAATTGCGGATCTTGTCCCTCACACGATATGTTTGAGAAGAGTTGTCTCAGATAATTGTAAGCGAGAACCCTTACCATTTAGTTAACGAAGTTTCAGTGTTTTGAAACCCTTGCCTGATGCACAAATTACTTAACAACTTGCAACATTACAAGGCGCTATTTTAGAGGTGTACTTGATTTATATTTCTTTCCGAGCTTTTCTGCTTGCTAATTTAATTTTGTTCACTTTTAGTTTATAGTCAATGATATTAATGGCTTTATTTTCTCACGTTTTGAAAGTTACGAGAACTGGTACGCGATCTTAATAAAATTTAGCAGATTTCTTATTTTAGGAACTAACTTATGTACTATGAAATAACCATTTAGAGAAGCAAATTTTTGACTCACTTCTTTTGCATATTTTAAGATGACTTAATTAAACTGAAAATTTAACTGTTCTTTCATTTTAACATTTTACAGAGAAAAAAATAAATTTTTCAAAACTTATGGTTAAAACAATTTTATAAAAATATTCAAATAAATTACCATTAATCTGAACATATAATTGAACACGACGTATGACTTTAACTGACGTTAATCTTCATAATTCTGTTTACCAAGATATTGATTAATGTCATTTAAAATATGTATATCATGTTACAGTATTGTTCTTATGCGTCTGTTTAAAAGTTAAATGCATTACGTATAATGTTTGATCTTCTATACGGAATCGTTTATTTAGTAATTGGCACTATTGTCGCTATTGTCATAGCTGAAAGCAATTCATGGCCGACTCGTCATTATTCAAAAAGGGAATTTTTGATATTATATTGCTTTTAATTCTACGCATTTTGTGGTGTTTAAACGTAATATCATATTATATGAAACACTCTGTATAAGTTAAGAAATTTACTTAAAATTGGTATAAATTTTTTGATTTAGAATTGTTAAATATTTCATTTAAATTTTTAGAAGTAAGATTCTAAGAACTGATTTATAGAATTGGATTTCAGAAAAATAAACCTAATTACGCATGTCTGCAACATAATTTGCGAAACGTCATAATAATCAGAAACGTCACTCTAGTATTGAATGCAACTTGTTTAATGTAGTTTACACAAGTCCAACTTTTACGCGAAACTACATAAATTTTTTAATTTTATATGTGCTAAATGTTATACCTCCGTATAACTCTCTTTTTATTCTATCAGAATACTACTGTAACAAAATCAGAAATAACAATAATTTTATAAAACATTTTAGAACATTTCTTAGAGCACTGTAAAAGGTTTCTTCGAAATAGAATAAATGATGTAATCACGAATGACTCGTTACTGTAACCGATATTTATCTAAATAAATTCAAGGTCAGCAGAGTGTCATAGCATTACCATTTATTAGCAATTACGGTTAATTTTATCTTTTACTATTCCTTAATATTCTGGAATTTCTTCTTTTTATATAATAGCAGATTAAATTCCTTTAGTTTAGTTTTCTTAAGAATTTTGTCTTGTTGAGTAGCTGTTATACATAAATAGAAATATAAACGTTTGTTATTAGTGTGCTGTGAAATAAATATTTACGTAAATAAGTGTAAATAAATAATTCTAATATTAGTGAATATAATAATTCTTAAATAATTAACTAGTTCCGTTACACTATTATAAGTATAGTACCATTTTTGCATTGTCGTACATAATCAATGTTTGTAATCGCAGTATTTCCCTGCCGAATCGATGCGTACGTGAGTATTGTTTTGAAACTTTAGCAGTATTAGACTTATGTGAATCAATTCATCAGATAGATTAATATCTAAGTACGTCGATGGTATCGAAATAGTCAACTCAAAAATTTGACAAAATTGTAAAGTATATTTTACATGAATATTAAAGAGATTTTTTAAATGTGATAGAACAAAAAATAAATTAATATTTAATAATTTGTTTCATTTAAGAGGTTGTCATATAGTTATAGTCAATAATGAGAAGTGCATGCGCAACTTCTCTCTCATTCGCTTGAATCGCGACAACCATTAGAAGGCGCATCCTTATCATAACAGCTGTATTTGAAGTGGTGCTTGTGATATCTCTATTAAGAATACTTGTAATACGTACAACGTATTCTAGTAACTCCACCTATTTCAAATGGGGAGCGTACTAATATCGATAAGCTTTCAGTGCGGGCTAATCTGTGAAAACTAATTTGTACCTTAGGGAACGCATGTGTAAAATTTCCAATGCAATAAGTTAATGTGAAAAAGCGACGCAAAATCCGATTTGCAACAAATACATGCGGCTTACGTTTCTGCGAAAATACTAGAAATTTAAATTGATAAGGCATTTTAAAAAGACCGGGAGTGAGTGACCGTGAACTAATTTAAAATAAATATTGTTCAATAAACCGCAAGTAAATAAAATGTAATTAAGTAGGACATAAAGATAACGAAATATTACGCAATAATCAAAGTATTAAGAAACCGTTCAAAGTGAATAAAGATTTCTACCTAAATGTATAACAGCCAAAACAATCTCAAAACCGAATTTAATTAACAAAAAATAGTAATTGGAATTGCGCAATATTACGTTATAAATAAATTGCTAATTAAAACATATGAGCGATACGCTTATCAATAAGTGTAAGACCGAATAACAATTATCAATAACGTTCGGGGAACAGAGAACGAAATACTGAGTATTCTGTATAAAAGACCGAAGCTTTCAGGCTAAACGAATAGTTCTTGCAATTCCTTGCTGGAGCTAACACCGATAGTTCTTGTTATTCCTTGCTCGAGGTAACATCGTACCATTCTTTGTATAAAGAATAGGTGCATCTCTGCCTATAAGGTGGAGATATTTTTGTTGAATTATAAAGCACTTTGTTAACTGCAAAGAACACAAACCGTCCACGCCGAATTGTTTATATTATAATTTCAAAACCGCCGTCGCAGAATTAAAACTGCGAAATTAGTTCAGCC
>JAHWXV010464897.1:0-10561 GCA_024586415.1 Phrixothrix hirtus | reverse complement strand
TATATATATATATAGGTAAGTTCGTAATAAAACTTAAGTGGTAAATAAAGAAGGATTTTATAGATTTCTATCAATTTTTAACAATAATTATTAACATTCAAGAATCCTCGGTTCACGCTTTAAAAATACAACAGCAGCCTTCCCATGAGAATGTTTAAACTTCTAAAAATAAACGTTAACCACCGACCTCCCTACTCCCGGAAGTTCAAGGCGAACGTTTCAATTAACCGGCAATAGAGTTTCGAACGTGACGAAAGGAAGTAATATCCTTTAGTGGGCGCCAAAAGTAATTTTGAAAACATAATCGTGGAGTTACCCTATTTATGATCATTTATTGGAGGCCGAATTAGTGAAAATTCCGCCTACTATCGCTAAAGGCGAATTGTGTTTGGGGTCTGCATCGATTACATGTCCGATCCGTAAGTGAAGACTAGGTTCGCAAACAAAGGCCGCGCCATTTTTTTGAATTCACAGACTGCAGAGATCTCAAGTAAGTGATATTCCTTCGATCATTTTATTCCATCCCGGAAGTCACTGAACTGCTCCGAGGAACCCGAAAATCAACCCACTTTCTTGTAATGTAGCCATAATCCGCTGGGAGACCTACTCCAACCAAGTAACAGATAGACAATTTTGTTCTTGTTGTATAAGATTTAATTAGCGAACAAAAATATATTTAATTTAGGTAATTACAGTGAATTAAGGCCAAAATTAGACGGAACGAGTATTTAGTTATTATTAATTAAGATAGTTTTTAAAAATCAAACGTAGGGGTCCCCTATTTTGCAATTTTATTAGTTATGTAGTTAATCGTTTAAATGTTCTTTTATTGCCTGTACCATTTTATGTTGTCTTCATTATAAGTGACTTATTTAAAACAGATGATCTTTTTATGATACAGCTATAAGTAACTTTAGTAGTATAAAATATAATTTTCTTATAGAAAAACGTTACATATAGTAAGTAAAACATGATTTTGTTGTAAGTCTAACTCGAAATGAATTGAAGGGCCTATACAGTGGAGAACGTTAAAGAACTAACTTGTAAGTATAGCACAATGACAGTACATCTTTCCGGTTCTGCAATAGGATACTTTACGATCCCATTTCCGCAGTTCTAACCGTTAAAACAATTAAGGTAATGTGGCGCTCATAAACCACGACATTTTCCGATTCTTGGCGTTTGCAAATCATTCCTGAACTTTTAGTAAATTAGTTTCATCATAGACGTAGGATGCCCCCTATCTTCACTGTAGTCGCCGAAACGTTTAGTTAATTCAAAATCAACAAATTTAGCTGGGGCGGAAGACGCGTTCCATCTCGCTACAATAGCACTCAGTGCTACAATGACTCATTATAGCACTAAACTTATAATAAATGTTATTATGGAACACAATCAGATACAAGGATTTATAACAGAATTTATTCACACGCACGCACGCGTGTGCGTATCCACATGCACATGCACATGCACAGGTACACCCACATGCATACTCACACGCACACGCACTCGCATGTACACGTATGCATATACTCACATGCACACGCGCGCGCACGTATATACACACACGTACACGCATATTCACATGCACATCCACACCTCCATGCTCACGCCCACACCGCATGCGAGCTCCCACCCTCACTCAGATATGCGTACACACACTCACGTGCATGAATGCACGCACATACATATACGCACACGCGAACTTACACCCATACAAACACACACACAACTCAACTTCTAAAAACATGGTTTTTGACTTAATAGACCTGAAAACTTGCATTCGGCTATAAACCGGATATCGAAAATTTTGAGCGAAAACCCACTGCCATATGCTATACAGGGTAAGATAAAGTAAAGCAAATATTTGTTTCATTAGTATAAAAAATGCCTATTTTCGGCAGAAGTAAAGAGATTGCTATTCGACTCGTAGCAACGGAAAAGCGGAGATCAGTAGTACGAGTAGTACGAGTCCCGAAAGTGCAGTTTTGTACGTATAAACATATTGTTCTTTCTCCAACGGCATTTAACGGAGTACAAGTACTAAAATAACTTAAAATTAAAATGAAAGATTCCATGAAATGTAAATTAAATTATCTACATCTTATTGTTCTTCACATAAATAGCATTCCTTGTGAAACGTCAATCAAGCTACCATATTGTATTTACTAGTTAAATTATGCTTTTCTTATACCATCGACAAGGTGATTGATTCGTGGTAGTCCAAAAAGTACTTATCTTTAATCCAAAAATGCAAATAGCAATATAGAGGCTTATTAGAGCAGTTGGAGAACAACAACATTACTTCTTTAGAAGTGTTCATTTTTAGCAAATCGTAAAATTAGGTTTTTATGATAAATAATAAAATATAATACAAAAATAAAACCAACTTGATAGTATCTGTCCGTTCTTATTTCCATATATTAGTCGTGGTTAATGTGCGGTCGAGTCATCAATTAGTTTTATTTATTTGTAGTTTTAAGGTGAATCTACCAAAACGTTTTTTCTTATTAACATATATATCCACTGGTTGTTATAAATTCCACTATATCAATGAGGTGGTTGTTGCTCGATAGAAAATTAAATTAAAGTTAGGATTATGATAAACAATGAATAACTGACAAAAACGTTTTCAATAAGAATAAAATATTGGGAAGTAGCATGCTAGTGCTCGTAAAAAGCATACTAAATGCTTCATATTCAGCAGAAGAATCAACTGAATCTGGTAATTTAGAAAATTTACTAATATTTAAACAAATTAAGCCATAGCATGTGTAGCCATAGAGTTTTTATAAAATCGGTGGATAACTAATGGATGCCATCTTGATGGCTTCATGTGATTCCAACTCAACTGCACCAACCTGATTGAAATACAAACGAACGGTATATTACGTAACAAAGGTGGCAAAAAGGAAATATATTCGAGAGAAAAAATTGTAAGCAAGGGGCTTAGCTGAGTTTGATAGTTTCTTGAATGAATTATTAGTGTTAACCTCAAGTTTTGTACTATACTTTTTCTACGACGAAAATAAATTAGAAAATTTTGACCTGTCATTAATTCTATTATAAAATCGCATTATCTGTGAACGCTATTATATAGATAAGTGAGGAGCAGACTCCCAAAACGCATGTTTTGCATTTTTGTATATTTTTAGGAGAGGTAAATAATTGTTACAGAGAAACGTTTCGCGTAACGACAAACTTCTTTTTATGAAAAAATGTAAAAATATATTGTTGATGACCAGACGAACTTTTGTGCAACACAAGTTAAAATTTGAAGGTACAATGAGAAAAAACTGTTGGAAAAAATTAGCTTTGATTGTCTTCAGTGGACAACAGCTGTTTTGTATATCACTGCTTATTCATTTTAGAGAAAAAACACGTATTCTGCAGATAATAATAACCTCTTGTATGCAAGTTCCTCTTTTATTAAGAAAACCTAAAACGAAATTACAGTTATAACAAAAAATTAAAAATGAAATAAAGGCAAATAGGAACACAATTTGTGATTAACAGACATCACTTAATTTTTAATTATATGAAAGTTCACTGTTCAATCTCGGCAAATTCGCATTTTTCCTCAATTTCTTCGTCTTGAATTTTATTATTTTGATCGATGCAATTTTCGCATAGTATTGGGACCATCCATTTTAAATCAGGATCATCACTCCAGCTTTCACCGACTAATGATACTAATGGGTTTCTGAGACTGCATATCTTTCTCTTTTTAATTTTATGCCCTAAATTCAAATCAGTTTCAATAACATTTCAAATTTTTTTGAAGTATCATCACTACGTTTTCATAACAACCGTGTTCAGTACCCCTGCTCTTTTAATTTTTATTCTTCTACACAAATTTATGCAAGCCAATTTTATTAAAGTGCTTATCAGAGCTCATTAACTGCACGTCTTATTAAATAAAATACACCTTACACACGTGCAATTCCTAAACACCCTACATTATGTCCTTTAGTGGTAGACAAAATACGCTTTGTTCGTCACATGCCTTTGGACAAAACGTATTTAGATTGTCTAGGTGAATTTTCTGTTTAATTTTCTATGTGATAAAAAACAGTTTGACAGTGTAAGATATCGTAAAACAAAGGAAATATATATATATATATATATATATATATATATATATATATATAAAATACAAAGCCATCTAAAGTTCAAAAACTCAAAAAACGGACAAAATAGGTTTTGGAAGTCTGCTCCTCAAGTATTATAAATAACTGAATTCAATGTTAGTAGTTTGTATTACAAATTTTCTCTTAAAAATATTGCGTAGAATTTAAATATAATTTTCATTGAGTTTTCTTATTTCTGAAATCCCTTCGTCGACTTTAAATTATACATATTTGTTTTTTGAAAGTATACAATATCTTCAAATTGTAATTGTAATACCACCAATATACGGAGTGATCCAAAAAGATTGTAGACAGTTTAAATTTGTCGCCGAATAAAATATTTTAAAAGTTGGTAACTTTGTCTTCTTACCTAAAGCTTGTTTGTTTAATGCCAGTGGCATCTTGTGGGAAAATTAACAAAACATTATTTATTTACCTAAAATGCAAATGAAGAAAAGGTGTTTTGTTGACTAGTTTTGTCATAATTAGCTATAACAATTCTTCGAATATCCACCATTTTGGTCACGACACAGTTACACTCTACGTTTTATATTGTCGAACACTTATACTAAATTTACTTGAATAATTACTTTTTAAAGTTCTTCGGATGTATGAAGACGATTTCTAAATATCTAATTTCTTAAAACAGGAAACACAAAAGGTCAAAAAGTTAAGTTGTGTGAAAAATCAGGTGAACGAGTAGGTTATAATTCTCTACTAATTAGGCGATTTTCGTAAAACTGTTCTAAATATCTAATAATTTCATTTGGGGTATGCACTGTAACTCCATCTTGTTGGAAATATTCTTCTCTTAATTCATCAACATGGAGTTGATTTAAAAATGGATCCAATATTTCAGTGTTATATTTTTCTGCAGTTAGTGTTTTCTTGACAAATATGGGACCTACGAGGGCTATGAGGGTTATCCGGAAAGTCGATTACATTTTCGTCTATAGCCGCTTTGAGCGTGCGCAGCGCACCCATCTTGGTGTCTGCGTGTTCCTTCGCTCAGTCAGCATCTAGCAGTATTAGAGCGAGGTTTATGTCAATTCACACTGATAGTTTGAAATGTGTGCCGCAATAGAAAATCCCGCGAGTTGTGAGGTGCGATCTGTAATAAGGCTCTTGTTAGCGAAAAAATGTAAGCCTATTGAAATTTATCGACAACTGTGTGAGGTGTACGGGAACAACGTTATCACTGAAAGTGGAGAGCGTCAATGGTGCATTAGGTTTCAAATCGCCGAACTAATGTACACGACGAAGAGCGAAGTGGACGACCAAGCATTGTGACTGATGAAATTGTTGCAAAAGTCGATGAGAAGGTTAGATAAAACTGCCGATTCACAATAACAAAGCTTTCACTCAATTTTCCACAAATTTCAAGCAGTTTGTTGCATGAAATTGTTTCTCGGAAACTGGGTTACCACAAATTTTGTGCAAGATGGGTCCCAAAACTCCTGACAGAAAATCACAAGAATCAGCGTATGGCAGCGTCATTAAAATTTCTCGACTCTTACGATAAAGATGGCGACTCATTACTGGATCTAATCGTAGTGGGAGACGAGACGTGGATCAAACATGTGAACTGTGAAACCAAATTGCAGTCTATGGAGTGGGGGCATAAAAATTCCCCAAAAAAAGTCGGGAAAATGCATACAAACCTTGTCTGCAAGGAAAATTATGGGAACCGGTTTTTGGGACAGGAAAGGCGTGCTTCTTATTGATTTCCTTGAACATGGAACAGCAATAAACTCTTAGAGGTATTGTCAAACTTTGCAAAATTTAAGAAAAGATTCAGAACAAGCGTAGAGGAAAGTTGAGTTCAAAAACTTTGTTTTTTCACAATACGCCCGACCACAGACGGCAAATCGAACCCGACAAGTCCTTGAAGATTTTCAGTGGGAGGTTGTTCCTCATCCACCATACAGCCTGGACTTTGTACCCAGTGACTGCCACCTCTTCCAAAGATGAAGTCGGGACTCACAACTCAGCGCTTTGATGACGATGAGGAACTGAGGGAAGGCGTGACTAATTGGTTGAAGTCTCAGGCGGTAGAATTTTATGATAATGGAATTTCAAAGCTTGTTTACCGCTATGATAAGTGCCTAAATTCGTATGGTGACTACGTTAAAAAGCAGTATTTCGGTGCCGTTTTCAAATGTATATAATAATTTTTTTTCTTGTACTGAGTCTTTTTTTACAACAAAACGTAATCAACTTTCTGGATAGCCCTCGTATAATGTGTCTTCTAGACATTGCAACTCAAATACCAATTTTAATTGGATGTAAATTAGTTTGTTCAAATTTATACGTATTTTTCAGATGCCCATTTGCGATATTTTTGACTATTGACGTAGCCTAACAAATGCATACACGCTTCATTACTCATAAACGTTAAATTTAGAATATTGTAATTGTTCAAGTTATGATTAAATCATCCGCTATAATTTCGTCTATGTTCATAATTGGGTACATACAAGTATTGAACAACAGAAACTTTATAAGGGTGCATTTGTAGAATTTTATGTAAAATTCTTTGGCATGACTCACAAGAAAGCGCTGTAATTAAAAAAAAGTTAACCACAAAATGATTTTTGGGTCATTCATTACTTATCAGTTTGAAAACTTTATTTTTGAACTGATGAAAGAAAATATCGAAATCAAAAACAATACACGGTACCATAACCTTATTACTTACTGCTAAAAAACAATGTTGATTGGTTAGCAGTTTCGAAAAGAAGTTTCTAATTATTTTAATTCGAAGTTGGTAAAGTAAAACAAATTAAAACATCAAAATTGAAGTTAAGGAAACTAAAGAAACATATAAAAACGCAAAAATACCCGAAATAATAATATGTAGAACATTGAATAATTAAATAACTAATGAAAGCTAACAGATTGCCAATGCTGAGCTTTAAAAGTCACCAAAATATTAACACGCGCTATTCAACCTATCTTCAATCTTTTTGGATCACTTGGTATTTCTAGATAAATTATTAATTCCCTAACTGTGTAATTTTACATTTCGCGTAGGGCTGCGGCTGTACGTAATTTAGCTTTTACATACAATTTGGGAATTTATATTTTACAATACTAATGCGATGTCAACAGACGAGGCAACGTAGGAGTCATAACATAACAACTATATTGTATACAGTAACCAAAATTTATATGCATAGGAGTAGAAAATAGTATATTACATATCGAGGCGGAAAGTACCTCATTTCTTTCAAGATATATAGATAGTTTACCTAGGCTGTTAGGACGAGGTGAAATACATATATCTAGATAGAGTAATGATACTTCCGCCGAGGTTTGATACTACTTTTCTCACAACTATTTAAAATAAAATAAGAAATAAGGTAATTATTTTAGCAACATCTACTTCAATAAATTACGCTACCGAGGATTTAGAGGTTAGGAAGTAATAACTTTCCAACTTGGGATTGGAAAGTGCTTGCTTTCCAAAAAGTCAGATAGCAGTTAACAATTGCTCATTTTCGAACTCTTAAAAAGTTAGAAAGATGTAGATTACTGAATGATTATGAGTAAAATAGATCATAAAATTGTAATAAACGAATTAAAACATTGATATAAATATAATGCACCTTTTGTGTACATTTCATACCTTTGGTCATTGTTACCGTAGACTCATTTGAACTTGTGGCCACATTCTTCATTTGTTATTAAACTTTGACTGTCATATTGCGAACCTCTTCCCCCTCAGTATGAGTGTTCTCGATTTCATATGTTGTTTCACAAGAGAATTTCCTAATTCTAAAAATATTCTTCTTCTAAGTTTGTTTTATTTTCAGTCTGGATTTATCGGAGTCCATAATGGATATGTATTGTAAGCCGAAATGTCTGATGTAAAAAATTATGATGAGCTAGCGATTAGATTTACTTTTATAATCATATAACATCACTAGTAGATGGGTGGTATCACGTCACTTGTTGCATTGAGTCTAAAATTACCTGCAGTCTTTAACGATTTCTTTCGCTGATATTTTTTTATAATGCACTGGGCTCATAAGCACAAGACTTTTAAATGATTTTAGTACATTATTTACCATAACTGTCTTCCTATAATTGTAACTTTCCATTTCTGTTGTAACTGTCCCGAAGTGTACATTATAAAAAAAATACACACCTGTCACATTATGTCCTCTTAGCTCACTAATAAGAACATAGACACATGCATAGCTTAAATTTTTGGGGTGGTGCTCCAACTTCCTTTCCTGTAAAGTGCGATCGTTTAAATTTCCAACTATAGCATGTTCTGATCTGTTTTCTTAGCAGTATTTAAAGTACCCATCAGTAGGTCATAGCCTACTCTAATTAGAAATTTAAACGATAGAACGTTATAAACTTGCACTTTTAGTACATAAGACGTTACACTGTCACAAACAATACAAATCGTTATACCGTATTTCACAGGTAAATTAGAAATATATTTTTTAAAGGAAGATGATTTTTAATGCAAGTAGAGGTTCACCACGGCTATATGGATCCCAGGATAATATAGCTTCGAATGAACTTTGACCTACCTTTCCTTAATATTTTTGATAGCAGTCAATTTATCTGAACGTCTTTTTTCTTGCTTTGTAATTTTGTTTCAAGGAACCATGGGATATGGTTGGTCAGAAAATATTGCAACTAGGTAATTTACCCTATAAACGTTTTGTCGTTTTCCCGTGTGACCGGAAAAGCCAGCTAGCAACAAAAGTCTAATATAAGTTAGAAAAGTGGTACTTTTCAGGATTTTCAACTTTTCGCCTTTAGTACTTGTTACTCTTAACATGCTATTTTCAATTCTAAGAGAAATATGGCATCAAGAGAACTTTTTACGCCAGTAATTCTTGCGCACAAGTGTCCTGTAATACCTGGTGTTTTATAAGACATTAGTAACACTTAGATCACCATGTTTCTGTGCTGGTTATAAACTCCGTTCTATTTTTCCATCTTTTAAGAAAATTATTTGAACACTGAATACTTTTCTTACCTTGCTTACTATCCGAAATTTCAGAACTATCATTATTAGATAAGTTGCATGGACAGTCTTCAAACTTGGCAATAGATTATTCAGTGTTGGTATCTTCTTTAAGAGTTCGCAGTGCTACGTCGATGCTTTTTAATTTGCTATATTGAATTCAAATTACAAACCAATGAGAGCAAACTCATACATATTTACAAGTGCATCCTGCAACATGTGGACTCCGGTAAAGGTGCTCATCCGTTCCCCTGCATTTACATACATTGCCCAAATACAGGGACAAACACGTCTCTAACGAATACACTTGCGCATCCAGTACAGCAGGATTCACTAACAAATTCATAAGTTTTACGGAAACGTTATTAAAAAATGAAGGTTTAATTTAAAATCACAAATATGAACCAGTGCAGTTGTTCCCTGACGGGCTGTTAAAGTGCTTGGATTTCCGAAGAAATATTGCGTTATAATTTAATGATTTATTTGAAAAACTCCGCTTACAAAATTTATGAAAGAAACGTTAGTAAACCAAATCGATCAAATAGATTTCTATATATCTAATTCGAAGATAAGCAGTTAAAGTACTCTGTGTTGTGGCATTCAACCTCATTTACAACTTTTGTGCTTAAAGTAAACCGTTTAACCGGTGCATTATCCTATTCGTTGTACAATCCCAGCTATATATCCTGCAATTTGTACAGGTAAACTTTTTCTCAACATTCGAACCAAATCTTGACTAAAATACTGTATATTAGAACAGATAGTTTTTGGAATCCGCATTTTAAAAGTGTTGCTCACCAAGCAATCGTACACTTTTTGCTTAGAGGCTACACATTAGCCAAATTTCGACAGCTTAGGCGGGCCTGGACAGAAAAAGAAGGACAGCGAATAAAATACATCGCGCAGAGGAACTAATAATTTTATAAGGACATTATTTATGTTAGATATAAGATGTACCCAAAATAAATAAAAATAGTTAATTCTATTATTTATAAAAACTAACTTATAAAGTTGGTAAGTGGAAGTACTTCTAACTTGATGAGACTTATTCAACAATATTAATAAATTATTTTGACTTATAATTGAAAGTGAAATATTTTGAAAAAGATGCAAATAACTGCTGTCGATGTGTTAATTCGTAGTTAAGCGCATTGAAGGTCATTCTGAGGTAAGCGGGAAACATGTTTCTGTTATAAGCAATTATTCTTTACGTAATAATGTAAACATATTTTGATGGTTTCAATAATACCAACCGATTTTGTTGATAAATATTTTTCAAATTAATATATATATATTCATAAAGGAAATCCACGCAAGGACCTTGTGATAACGATTTAAGTTTGTTTATAAAAGAAATCCGATTTTAAGCAAAAGAGCATAATGATACACAGTGTACTGTAAAGTGAAAGTGTTACTTTTTCTAAAATTCAAAGAAAATGTC
>JAHWXV010464843.1:0-12488 GCA_024586415.1 Phrixothrix hirtus | reverse complement strand
AAAAGGCATATAAGTGCATATTTTAAAGGCAAACAAGGCATATATATGCGCATATTTTGGCTGCATTTAAATGCATATATTCCGCCCCCTACTGATAAAGGTTGAAGAATCGATTTCTATTATAAAAGGAATCTAAAGAGAATGTGATTCCATCCGTACTCAAAGTTAAAAAACAATTGATTTTGATCCGCCTTTCACCTTAAGATCTCCTGTAAATTCAGTTTTCTTGAATAATTATAAACATTTTTAGATATTATGATGGAAAAATTCTAAATCTATATAATCGGTGTAGTTTCAAATATTTGTAGTTTTAGGTAAGTAGAATTGAATACCGTACATAAGTAGTTAAATCTGTACCTACATACGTATTACGTATTGAATTTTTATTCTTGCAAAATACGTCATCTTAGGATACAAACTATACTTATATTCATACGTGACTTATCTCGTTGTTTCAGTAAAGCATGCGCTATGTAATTAATACTTAGATGTGCATAAATCTTGACACGAGCACGACAATGATTCAAGGGATAATATAGAAATTAATCGACGAGGTTCTGTGCTAGTGTGTTAGTTTTACATTTAGTTCATAGTGGGATAATCTTTTGTAAAATTCAAACATTTCAAGCTCATTACGTCCTCTCTCCGTTAATTTAAATAACAAAATATGTGACGCCAAATTCACCATAAGCGTTAGTCTTATAAAATAATTGCTGCAGGAAAATACTGAACTTCGTAGCATTACGCTTTACTATTATTTTCGCAGTTTTTAGTATTTGGAGTCCTACGGGTTATAGGAAATTTTTGTATTTTAAGCTGAGGTATTATTACTAACCCGAACCTTGTTTGGGTTTCGCCGCCTTAGGATAAACGTTTACCAGTTTTAAGGTAATATGGTTAATCAATTACAATATTTGCATAGGAAACAAATTATAATCAATGTATGAATGTAATTATTTTAAAATAAACTTAAACGAAGGTACAAGAAAACTTAAATTACGATTATATTCCATTTAGGAGATTCTGAACTTTTAGGTACACTAACAACGCATTTATTCCCCAGATGTTTACTAAATAGTATGCATAATATGTTAATAAGTCGAGATAAAACTAGTTTATTAGTTTAAATAAATGAAATAACAGCCTGTCTTTTTTATTTAATTTTAGAAAGTAAACTAAGGTATTTGCTATATAAAAAGAAAATACAATTTCAATAATTTATTCACATTATAAATTAAAACAATTGAAGTCTTGATTATGTCTAGATTCAACCAGCGCTGGATTTGAACTTGACTGTGAAGGTGCTTTGGGTTGGAGTAGTTTGAACTTTTTAAATGAGTTAAACGTTGCAATTTAGCCAGTGAAGTTGCAAAAGTAGCAGTTATCGCGACTGTTTTGGTTCACGTCACAGTGAAGTTGACAAATGATTTATTTAGGCGAATGCTGATCTTAATTTCATATGACACTGCAAAACATCGAATAAGTCAATGAACTATATATTTACAATAAGGTATTTACTACTGCGAAAATATTTCTTCCTTTCTACTATGCCCTTAGTATCTAAGTAGCAAATAAGTAAGAAGTTATAATTAAACAAACTTTTATTAAAAAGACTAAATGTAATATTAACGATACTACAACAAATCAAAATTTTAAATACGAATGTATTAATTTATAGTGAGCAAATCAATCTACCAAAAATTACTAAAATTACTACGCTATCCACCTTTCAATGCTTATACATATTCTAGGATACTACTTAAAACGTTAAAGTAATTGCTTGATTTTTTTTGAAGGATTATAAACAATTTTTAAATAATAGCAATGCTAATTAACTAATATAAAATATGCAAACGAAACTATGAGTAAATATAAAAATTAATTTAAATTATATGTCTCCTGCTTATTTCGTCAGTAGATTTAGCCACACTGAAAGAAACGACAACAAATAAATGAGTATAAGCTTAGCAGACTGACAATAAATTTCATTAAATTAAGGAATACTTTACCAAAGTGATCATGTAATTACTCAATAAATTATCATCCTAATAAAACTATTAATAATTAATTAAGCATTGAAACGCTTCCCATAATTTGTATTTTACGTGAGTTCCATCTACATTGCTTTATTAACGTATAAAAAGCAAACGCTAATGGTACTAGATGTGCTCGACTTGATCTTTATTTTATTTAACTAAATGTTTTTGTTAAATTTCGTAAAACAGTGTATGATTCCATTTTAGATTATTAGAAAGGGAATGTTTTCCTTTTCGTATCTTTATTTTGAAGTATGCGTCCTTAAATTAGGCTATTTTGATTTAAATCAAAAAGCATTTCTAGTTAATAGAATGACGCAAATCCGATTATTTATCGCCCTCCCGAAAGAAATTATCTTCCAAAATTTCTGAGTAATATTCTGCGTGTTAGTATTGATTAGTTATCGAATTTATATTCAAAGGAAGTGTAGTACCTTCCATTATGAAAAATTTATTAGTTGCGCTATACTCAGAATTTCAGTAGCTAGGGCTATTGGTTATTAATACATAAAGAATTGACGCCATTTCATGTGTCCTTTTAAGATTGCGTTTATCTATACAATACGGGTATTTAAACTTCAAAGTATAATAATGCAGCTTTTTAAATTTCATTTAAACATAGATAGTGCAAAAATTTTTTAAATACTCATACCAATCAGTTTCTTAGACTGCATTTCCTTTTGAGATAGAAGTAAAATAATAAAAAACACATAACTGTGGCTGTACGTATATCGTTACTTTGTACAGGTAGTAAATGCAAAAATGCTACTTCGACGTTTCTATTGCTTAATAAAGCAGATACAATGCATTATTTACATAAATAGCAGATATGTATTTAAAAGTGAAATCCGAATCTTACGGTATTCGTATTCTGTTAAGTACAATACCAAACCATTTAGAATACGAGGGCGGTCTAATTAGTTATGCGACTAACATAGAGATGATGCCATAATCTACGCGTGGGTCTAATTTATCACATATTATAAGAGAGCTGTAAAAGTTTCACCCAAATACGTTGCGTCCTTTGTCCCTTACAGTTGTTTAAAGTACACTTGTTACGTTGTTTTGTGAATATGGACAAAAAAGAATTTCATGCTGTGATTAAACACATCCACATCGGCGGGAAAACCCAAATAAATTAAAGAAGAGTTAGGTAATGTACAGCGAGTTTGCGCCTTCATTTAAGACAGTTTATTTCTGGGTGAATGAATTTAAACGTGGCCGTACGAGCACCGAAGATGAAACACGATCAGGACACTTGAAAGAGGCTACCACCGAGGAAATGATAAACAAAGCCTATGATCTTGTTTTAAATGGTTTTCGATTAAAGGTGCTTGCGATAGCAGACACTAACGTGTTGGTTATATCTTACTTGAACACTTGGGTATGAGAAAGTTATCAGCAAGACGGGTACAGCGTCTGCTAACTGTAGACCAAAAATGAATGCGCGCAACAACTTCTGAGTACTGTTTGGCCCAATTTTTGCGTCGATTTATTACCATTGACGAAACGTGGATACTCCACTACACCCCCGAAACAAAAATTCAATCCAAAAACTGGGCGAAAGCTGATAGCAGTGCACCGAAAACAGCAAATGTGGTGCCATCAGCTAACAAGGTTATGGCTACCGTATTTTGTGATACTTGTGGTGTTATCTTTATAGATTATCTACAAAAGGGCAAAACAATCGCAGGCGAGTAATGCGCGTTGTTATTGGACCAGCTTATAGAAATATTAAAGGGTAAACGGCCGGATTTCGGAAGAACAAAAGTGTTGTTTCATTATGACAATGCACCGGCTTATTCATCGAACATTTCCAGGACAAAATTTGTTGAATTACGATTCAAAATACTTCACCATGCACCTTATAATCTGAATTTAACTCCATCTGACTTTTTATTGTTTCCAAACTTGAAGAAATGGCTAGGTGGAAAGAAATTTTCATCTAATGATGAAGTGGTTCTAGAAACAAATAATTATTTTGAGGCGTTTGATTCGTACTATTATAGTGAAGGCATTAACCACTTGAAAATCATTGAAACAAGTACATCGATTTAAAACGGGAGTATGTCGGAAAAATGAAAGTAAAAAACTTGAATAAAGTACCTTATTTTGTACTACTTGCCTTAGTTTTCCGACCACTCTTGTAGATTTCAACTAAACGGGTTATAATATAAAAATCAAATAGTCGATGTTTTGTTAGCTACAAGTCAGGCTTTTTTTCCTATGAATAATATATTGGTCTTTAACTATAAGTTAGTATGTTAAGTGAGACTCTCTTATAGCTAATCAGTGGCAAGAGAGAGTTCCATGTCAATAAAAGTTTTTGATTGAAATCATATAGGTATCATTATCATTGAATATCAAAAAATGTACCGAATAACTTAGATGAAAAAACTGCAACTCAATTTACAACAAAATTTCATCAAAAGATACTTCAAAATGTGATATCTGAAATATAAAAAATATATATTCTTGAAATACAATAAAACTAACCTCTAGGTATATAAAAATTCTGCAAATGGCGTAACCAGATTAAACGCTTTAGCCAAATAATTCTATAAAATGTATAGCAATAATATTTCAGAATTTACCCAGAATTAAGGTTTCGATTAACTTACAATAAAAATATTAAGATGCCATTTATGTTGAATGCAGAAAATTTAATTTTATTCTTGATATAAAACGTCTGTGGATTCTTTAAAAGTTTAGCATACAGAGTTGCATTAAAATAGTTTTATAAGCTTAAATCGCATATTCTCCGACACTCAGTATTCATAAATTAATTAAAAAAGTTATATCTTTTATATTTACGCATAAAAGAACGAATAACATATTTCATTTTCCTCTACAGGCGATTCGAAGAGTAACTGAACTCTCCTTCAGATAAAAATGGGAAGTAAGGACAGGTAAAGACAAAAATGGGTTTGAAAGGTAGAAATGAGTAGAAATACTGTCCCGGTATTTACCTCAGAACATACGTTTTTGTCGAACCAGGAAACTACTCTAAAACTGAATCAGAGCAGGCAGCCCCGGGGACCAAGTCCAGGCCTCCCTAACGCTATACAACCATCTCTCGATTACTTGGACATAATTGAACTTTGAGAGCTCGGTCATAAATTGTTTAAGACCTTTGATATTCCATAAATTGTGAACAAATGCATAAAGGCCGTGTTGAAAAAATAAGAGTACCAAGTCCAGTATAAGGGGCGTTATTTATATTGTGAGCCCCGATAACACCGCGTGATTATAGCGCCACCTAATATTTGTAACGAAAAGTTTCACATTTTTGAACGTAATCTTATTTAGAACATTTTGACATTTTAAGCGTGACTGCTATTCAAATAATACGTATTGGCGGTTCACTTTCAAACCAGTTTATTCAAAAACAGCGAGCCCAATTTTTATGTAATTTTTACATTTGTTATTATAATTAAGAAGTTTCAGTTTGTTACCTTAAGCCATTTCGTAAATTTTATAAATTTTTTACAAAAAGTGCAATAATTCGGGGTGTTCTCAGAATGCTTATATTGGAAAGTTTATAACTTCGTTAATGGTAAACAAAATTTAATGAAATTGGAACAGTATACAGCTCAAACGTTAAAAAAGAGATTGTATATATTACAGTTTAGGAAGTACTTGTAGTTTCTCTATTTTTTACAAAAAAGGTAAATTCTCGGCAATCCGTTATTTATGATAGAAATTGAAAATTTCCTTTTTTATAAGATGTATTAACATTATTTGAATAATAAAAGTTACTTGGTTTTAATACAGTGTCGCTTTGGTTTGCACTCCCGGCTTTCCGTCGCGGAATGTTTCCCGAGAGCTCTTTCGCATAAACTTTTTTATCACTACAGGTCTTCACAATTCTTCTTTTAAGTAGATCTTTTCTTTTTACGTGTTAACTTCTCTACCTGTATGATGAGTAGATAGAATATTTGAATATCTCTTCAAATGAGCGAAGTAGGGTCGTTCGCAATTATTGATTGTAATTTCGTTATTAATAACCCTATATCATTATAATTTGTTAAAACTATATAATGATGTCCAATAAATTACATATCCAACTATAAGCCGCTTTAGATGTATGGTCTTTGTTAAGTTAATTTTTGAAGTCCGACATTTTTAAAAATATCAATGAAAAACACATTTTTTAGAATATATTTTACATTACATTACATTACAACGACGAAAGTCGTGAAGGTCGTCCAAAATCAGTTGTTGTGCCAGGACACATTGATGCTGTGCAAGAACTGATAATTCAAGATCCTCATATGACATACTATGAGATTGAGGCAACCTTATTTATTAGTTTGACCAGCATATATAAAATATTGCATGGAAATTTAGCAGTGAAAAAGGTTTGTTCTCGCTGGATCCCACATAATTTTAAAGCATCTGAAAAAGGTATCCGTGTCCATTAGTGCCAGTAAATGCTCACGAAATTCAATGGCGGTGCTTCAAAATATGTATATAATAATGTAACAAGTGTCACAAAACGATATCAAAATAACGCATGTAGCAGTATCACTAGTGTTAAACACGGCCGGCAAAGCTACAGTGGAGCAAGGCGCGCTTCTTTGGTACTGCGGAGATAAACACTATCGGGAAAATAAGTCTAAAATCGGTAAATATGCGCGCCACTGTTTTCAAGGCCACTGCAGACAGGCGATGTTCGAAGAACACCCTGTATGTCTTGATATTAAGGACCTTACCTTTTATGTGGAAAACAGGCGCTAAACGGTATTACAGTAACTGAATTCAAAACTGAAAGAAATGTTCTAATGCTAAAGATGCTTGTTCACCTAAGATCACACTGTTTAAGAAAATCAAAGAGCTGATGCTGACTAAAACTTCAATTACTGATCTTATTATTTGCAAAACTTACGAGTCTGTTACGCATTGAATAAAGTAACTGAGGGCTGGTCTAAATACTGACCACCCTGTATATTATTTAATGAACTAGACTTTAAAATCTTTCAACAAGCAATATTTATTCAGAAATAAATAATTTAGGGCCTGTATCCTTAATAAATTTGTAAAATATTAGATTACGGTAGCACACGCACTGTATATCTAAAATAGCACTTTTAAGTTGTAATTTGACTAAATAAGAAAACAAAACTTCGAAGCACACAAACATCTTTATATTAATTCAATTTTGCACAATTTACACAGTTATGTATAAATACAATTGTGAGCGAGAAAAACTTAGGTACTAGGAACACAAAACGTAAGCTAGCGAAGAACTAGACTCGTAATCAACTTTGATGAAAGAAACAGCAGATCAACACAACTAAAAGATTTGAATAAAAGCCGACAATTGTCGGAAAATGAGCTCTAGGTTTTTGCTAGCGACATAACAATATGTAAAGACAAGATATGTCAAGATAACGCACAAATCAAATAGGTACCCAGGGTATCTTGAACATTAATTAAACAGGTACGGTTACCAATGCAATAAATGCAACTTTAATTACAAAAATAGTTTACTAAATTAAATTTTAATTTACAGAAACGGTGATTATTTGCAGTCTATAATCTATTTATTTCTTAGGTACTTATTAGGATGAACGATACGTCTTTTAACTAAATATTACGTTAGTCTTGCACAAATAAACAAATAAAAAAAATAGGTCGTCGGTGAAAATTCGTAATTCAATACGACTGGTTAAAACAGAGGAAGACCTTTCGTGGTAAATTCCGAGATGGGCGAAGGAAGAATAAAAAAAATTGTAAGACACTTACAGATCTAAACTCAGGTAATGCTGCAACTAACTAACTTTCCGGATGGGAAACCCCATTTGGGTAGGCTGACACATACCGAAGTTGGCTACGCTTTTATTGAAAAGAAGATCCCAAATTACGTAGATAATATTGCAGATGTACAGACGCCAGACAGGTACATAAAATTTCAATAAAGGCCCATATTAATTTCCTAAAAGAGAGGAAGCACCCCAACACAGCGCTTAATATTTTCTTACAACTTTACACCAACGTAGTTTAATCAGAACTAACTTATATCTCGAGTAACTGCATCTCATTCCCCCTTGGACGAGGTAAACAGTTTCTCATGATAAATTCTTATTATTTTTAAAACAACTTGACCTTCAATGGCGAAACAAAGCTAGTATGTAACCATTATTTCAAATGCCCAGCTCAGTATTGCATTTGTTTCTGCCTTAACGAAGTACATTATTTACTTTAACTACTAAGGAATGAAATTTTTATTAAAGTAAACATTCTATATTTAGTTCTTCAAAGATGTGATAACTAACAAGTTTCAATACATTATACCCATAAGCTGACTCAATGTTTTTCTTTGCAGCTGCAAAGTACTTTTTAAATTTGTATGAGGTTTTAAAAATATTAAACTTTTATATTATACGAGGTATGTTAAAATAGTTTAATATAAATGCAAGTTATTCTTAAATAAAATGATGTTTTTACTGGTTTATAAATTGAATTGAATTTTAGTTAAAACCTTATAAGTAGATAAAATAATTCGTAAAGCATATTTAAGTTTCACAAAAGAACAGCAAGAGCTGACATAGGTGACGAATCATTGATATATGCGTATGAGCCGGGAAACAAACAGCAGTCGACTGGGTCGGTGTTTTTGATGAACAAAATCTAACAAAAGTTGTTTGCGCTTGAAGCACTTCGAAACAAATGCTCGCCTGTTTTTTCGAAAAATCGGGTTATGTGGCAACAGTGCCTTTACAGGAACTTAAAACGATTACTTCAGAATGGTACACCACATTTATTTGCCGGACGTCTTCGGGGAAATAAGGTAAACAAGCAAGCGTCGTAGGATCATTATGCATCACGACAATGCGAGTTCTCTCACAATTAATGGGTTATCCACCATACAGTCCTGATTTGGCATCCAATAACTCCTTTTGTTCCCGAACGTTAAGAATAAATTGCGTGAACAACGGCTTTTAGATATGTCTGAAACAGAAAGGCAAAATGTTTTGACATTTGATTCGAAAGAATACAAAAGTGTATAGATCATAAAGGATAATATTTTGAAAAACAATAAATCAATTTTCAATGCTAATTTACTGTTTCTTTATTATTAGGCTCACAATATAGATAGTGCCCCCGTACTAAATATATCACGAATTTAGAAATATGGGCTTTTTTTAAATTAAATGTAAACATTCCAAATATTTCAAATTATAATGGATCATTAATAACATGAAACAGCGTTTACAAAAATAAAGTTCGTCCTACCAAATTAGTTGATGTTATTATTATAGATAATTTGCAGATTATGTATTGGCTTTGGTGGGCGTTTGTGTATCTAAACTATGTTCTACTGAAAAATTTCTAGCCCACTCGGAACTGAAATTTAAATGATCGCATGTTATATATGCCACATCGCATAGTTTGTCATTAGGGTACCTCTGAAAGTAGCTTGTATCCAGTCTGACGTTTTTTTATATCTGCATTTGAAATCTAAAGGTTACGAAACCGGCTAAATATCTAAGCGCTTCTTGGCCTATTTTCTCCTTAATCGCAAAGTTGTGCACTAATTTCTATGTTTCTTCATCAATTGTGTTTTGTAATAGTAATGCTTTTATCCTAATATTGCAGAATGTATTCACTCCCTTATAATGTTTTAGAGGTTTAGTCCTGCACAAATGCAAGATTCTCGAATGTAATGTGGTGTGTGAAGAGATCGTCAGAATAGGACAGCGTTACTATACCGTTATTAGTACATCGTGGTTCGAACACTTGTTCCTTAATACTATACACCGTTTATATCTATATAGCTAGGCGTTTTCTTAATCATGGAGTTCAATCCGCCGCAACTAAAACTAATGTGCACAAAATTTGGACGCTTTGCGTCCACATAGTACCATATGTGGGTGGGGAACTTTACGGGTAACTTCCATTGTAACATTATTTTAGTTGTACATACAGAGGTCAATTGCTAATTTATAGCGATGTTTAAACAAGAGAAACAAATTTCTTGTACACTTTAAATAAGATAACAGAGAGTTTTTGTGCAGTTGATTGCTTTTATGTATCATTGTTATTTGTCAGGCATCTGAAGAACTTATTACGCCGCAATAATTATAGAATACCCGAAAATCTGCAGAATCGTAAAGGAAATGTGAAATGCCACTGAATAGTGGATAATTTTTCTAATGTTTTGAGCATAAAATTATATACATAAGGTTAGCATTGCCCCTGTAAGTTAAGAAATATCATATTTTGGGAACTTCTGCATAACTCTTCATTAGACCTGCTTTTAATCAGTTGCTAATGAATAATCTAGACTAAAAATTAACATAATAATTATCATGTATTAAAAATGGAATTTGATAAAACAGATGAGGTGCTATTAAACACTCAATGGAAACAAGTGAAAAGGGCAATTTAAATATAAAGCTTCTTATATCCACAAATACAACGCGTAGGTGAAGAAATTTATTACCACCATAAATCTTGCTCACGGGAACCTATACTAGTTTACGTCATACAACTTTAATTAAGCTTTGGTGTAGTATAGGATACTAAATATTAGGAATTCCCTTGAGGAAATTTTAAGGATGTTTGCAAAGATTAAAGTAAAACAACTTAATTTTCACTTAACAGTTTTAATTTTTAATAATAGCTAAATCAATTCCTATTGATATAAAACTATTAGATTGTGATTAATTGTGCAAGAAATACGTATCAGATCCTAATATTAAATAAATCAACCATATGCTAGAAGGTAATAAAGATTTTGTTAGACATGTTTGAGAGTAAACTGTAATGTGTTTATATTAAAATATAAGAATTTTCTTAAATCCAGCGAATTTTAAATAATTTTTATTAATTTATAAAACAAAAAGGTAGAAATGAACATGCCGCATAGATAATGTAACAAAATTAGCAATAATATGTTATGAGTTACTCACCTATTTTAGTGATAAGCTATACCTTACATAAAACTACCAACCAATTGATCCAGATTATTTTAGAATTTATAGTCTAGATATAACCAGATAATTACAACTTAGTTATTTTAAATTTGATATTAATGTGTAAGATATATGTATTTTACATGAAAAGATAGTAGGGAACCTTCGGATTACAGTTGTTTTCTATTCTTACGGTGAATTTCCCCAAAGGTAATAAAAGAAACAGATAAAAGTAAACCTGGGATACAGCTACAACTAATTGTTAATAAAATAGTTAATTAAATTAAAGTTGTAGAAAGATTAAGGTAAACGAATACTCAAATTAGCAAATGTAATTATACAATAATTGTTTATTACATGATAATTAGTTTCACAGAAATAACTGTAAATATGATAAGGGGTGATATAAAGAAACTCAAAAAATGGAACCTTCCCTAGTTCTCTGCCTTTTTAATCAAAATCTACACCTTTAATAATCGATAAAGACCTTCCTACCGTGATCAGTAATTGAAATGTTTCCCTCGCCTTCTATAAATATAATTCTTACGTTCTTCTAATGTCTAAGCTGAGAACCCTATAATCTGACAGCTGCTACTACAAATGAGGTAAGAACATTTCGGCTCAGATTATCCTCGAATAAATTCTTATAATCACACAATTGACTAAAATGACCTTAGTGCATAAATAGTTCATACCATAAAATTTGCACTAACAACAACTTTACAAATTGCTTGGTTATAGGTAGCTAATGCACGTTAAATTTAGGAATAACCATAGAACTAAGATAGTGTAAACATTTGTAAATGCAAACTTTAAATGCATATATGAATATACAATTTTAAACGCAATGCGATATTAGTTCAGTTATCATGTCATATGACTGGCTTAAAGATTGATTACTTGAAGAAGTAGCAAAAAAGCTCTATAGCTATAACCAGCATATTCGTAACAGAAACAAATGACACACAAGTACATTCAAAACAACGACAAATATTAGTACAATTAAAGTGTCCCAAAAACAATAAAAAACACATTTAGAACTAATTACGAAAAGCAAGCCATTCATTATAAAATATACTTATTATGTATACACACTAAGCAAATAAATTCAAGACACTTTTAATTGTCAAATATAAGCAAAACTTAACGATATTATTCGGTAACCTAGCATTAAACAATATGAAACGATAATCCCAGATATTGTGAGCACTTCTGATAGTACAACCATAGGCTGCCCGTTGAACCATGATTTCTACTAAATTATGAATAAATATCCTGTACATTACACACACACACACACAAATAATAAAAACTACCACGACTTAACAGTTTGACAGTATATCGACCAAGATGGCCTCTACCACAGGTGGACATAAGTAGTATAGTAACTGACGTTCTAGTTAACCCAGGGTGAGGGGTAATGAGGTCTAACGGGGGAAGGGACGAGGTAGAGTTTCCCGCCCCCCTGCAGTTTTCCTTTTGCGTGTATAAAATAAGTAGTAAGAGAGCGAGTGAGAGGGTGTGATAGGAG
>JAHWXV010464820.1:0-12920 GCA_024586415.1 Phrixothrix hirtus | reverse complement strand
ACATACACACATATATACCGTATGTCAAACTAAATTTTAGATAAAGTGAGGCTGTGCGCGTGTTTCATTAATGGTAACGTTTGTCGTATCTGTATTGATTCTGACATAATTTCAAGCAGTGAAATCAGTATACCAACCTAGTAAACGGCGAAAATTCCTGCTTGTGCGTTATAAGTCCACTGACCATCAACCCGAACACCATTTCGAAAATAAGACTCTATGCTACAAATAACTCGGTTTACAAAATTACTGTGCTTACCTCCACTTTTTTAAATTTCAGTGGCATAGTTACCATTTGCGGAAAATATTGCGGTACTATCAATAAGTTCTTTCCCGATCTACTTAATTTGGCCGCCCGAAACCAACGAGCACCTGCGTTATTGAAACTCTCCTCCTTATTTAAGGACTTTTAACAAAAAAATTCATACAGCTTATTCTAAATCGGCTTCTCGTTATAACCTTAGGGAACGGAATCTTTCCTTTCGAGTTGGAAATTTAGTATGGAAAAGAGATTTCGTATTATCAGATACTTCTAAAAATTAAGAACAAAAATTCGCCCCCAACTTTGTACCTTTAAAAATGGCTGAAATTACTAGTCCTTTGGCATACCGTTTGAAGTCACTTAGCAACAAAAATTTGGAAATTTTCCATATTAAGATTTGAAGGCTGATGGGTCGATCCTGGACTCTAGATGGGAATAATTATTTTTTTCTTCTTTTTAAGGAAATTTCTCGCGTCTATGTTCTTCTCTATTAAGCAATATTTTTGTCTTTCTTTCTTTGGGGAAAATAGTTTCTTTCCCATACCTAGTTCGTTTGTGGTAGACTAGAATGTAAACTTGGCGATGGAAAAGCCTGTTCAACTTCTTGTTCCAGCCTAGATGGTTTCTAGCGATGATTTGAGCCAGGAATACTTACTCTCTTTCTTGTAAAAGGGTACGTGGATTTTGAGAAATTTCTTTTCGTTTTTCTGTATTAGGATATCTCCTAAAATGTTTTTTCTTTTTTCAGAAATTATTGCTTTGCAATAGATTCGTTTTCCGTAATTTGCATTTTGTGTGCTCTTACAGAACAGTTTGTTTTTATTCTTAGTTATTTTGGATTAGTTCCTTCTTCTTTAGTGAAAAAGATGGTATTAGGGAAAACTTTCTCTCTTTCCTTATTTTTTGATTTTCTCATTTTTCATGAGCCTTAGTTCTGGCCTCTTCTATTTTAAACTTTCTTGGCCTAATTAGGTCATGTCTTTAATTTTTCTTCACTGATTTACTTCGCCTGGCACCCAAATTTATTCAATTCCAGGATTTTCCACTGAGAAAACTCGATACTTTGACACAAGCAACTTTCTTTGCTCCTTATTTTCAGGCCTTGGACATTTGATTTTGTTTCTTTTCTCGTTACAGCTTTTTGATTTATGCACCTTAGGAATATCCTCTTCAAAAGGGCGTTGGCTTGATAAAGGAAAGGTACCATTTTCATGAAGTCTTCCCAACTGAGGTCGATGTACTTGAGAAACGATGAGTTTGTTTTCATGTTCCTATTTTTAAACCCTTGGATGTTTTGCTAATGTATTTTAATGATATTGTATTGTATTTCGTCACCATTTGATGCAAAGCAACAAATTTTGAAATGTAAATGCAAAGAAACGATTTGAAGCGTTTTTGTTAATGTATAAAGTAAAACACTATTTTATCGTCAATGCTTGGACGGTGTTTGAAAATTCTGTACTACATATAATTTTTATTCAGAATGTCAACGATTGGTCGAAATTTTGTAAATGTATCGTCCCAATTTAGATATACTTTGTCCGATACATGGATAATTTGTTGGATGCCTTTAAATCTATTTCGTAACCTAGCACCTGTCATTATCTATACTTCTTAATCGCAATTTGGTAACCAAAACATTTATAATTCAGAAAAAGTGTTATAACTGCTAAGTATAAGTGTTCTCAAACATTATTTAAGATGGTCTGTATACAGTTCAAATCTTGCTGATTGTAATCCCGAGCATACCTTAAGAGAAAACTGTATAATCTAGTTTATATAAGAAAGGTCAAAAAGCCTACACGTGTTTTTCGTGCAAATTTTGTGGATTTCTTACACCTTCTTCTTCCATTAAAAAGGGTATTGTTACCTTATCAAGTATATTATTCAACTTCTTTTTCTCAGTCTATTTGTTAAAGGTAATATCCTGAATCACAGCTTATCATCTTAGTTTAACATTGTCTTCATTAAGTAACATCACGAACACTATGGTCGAATCCTTGGGGAAAACGTTAAGATCAAGCTGTCCGCCTTCAATAAACCCCTCATCTTTGAACTCAACTGCGAGATTTAGGTCCTTAATTATAGCTTTTATCTTTTCTGGGATTAGGTCCCGCCTGAAATCATCATCGTAATTACTGTAGTTACTCAAAATGTATAATCCTAGAACGTCTAAAACCATTAATTACAATAAAGGATAAACAGAAAATTTGTGTTTGAAGCTTTCCGTAGCAAAATTGAATCATTCTATTCTTCCTAAGTTGGCTTCGCTAAATATTCTTTTAAAGTACCTTTTCCAAATTTAACGTACTTTATAATACTGAAAATAATCATGACAATTACTTTAAACCACTTTAAAGTTAATATTTATAGATTTTATATATCAAATAATTTAATATAGATCGATGACGACCACAGAACTTGTGAAGACTGCAGACTCATAGTAACTAATAAATGATTAAAAAAGCTACTTTACACGAAAAATAGTGCAAATTTACGAGTGTCGTTGAAACATTGTGACGTGACATCATATTCGCTTTTGTTATTGCGATTAATGTGTTTAATTTACGCAACTAAATATAATATTACCGTAATAACTCCACAACTACAAGAACTCTAATTTAAATTATACAGAGTGTCCCATGACGTACCGCTAATGCTTTACCAATGTTTAGGTTGGGTTATTGCAAATCAAAAATAACGAGTTAATATTTGGATTATTTTCAATATTAACGTATAGTAAACATTTTATCTTGTAGACAAATTTTACTTCTCAAAATTTTTAATTGCACTAACTTACTACAATAATTATTCAAAATGGCTGCCATTCTCTCGTAAGCACGTTGATGTTCTCTTTAAAGCGAGTACTGTTGCTCCGAATAATTTGTGGACCATTTATAATGCGTTGCAGCATCAAATATGCGATGCCTTAGTTCTCCTATAGTTTGAGACGGAGTTTCATGATCCGTACTTTGCATACACCCCCATTGGTAACAATCCTGCGTCAGATCTAGTGATCCCGATGACAAGACTCGGGTTTCTCCGTGATTGTTCCAGCGCCTCCAAACTGACGATTTAAAAACTCTCACACACGTCTAGCAAAATGTGGCGGAGCTACATCTTGTTGAAACTACATAGCTGTAATATGAGTAAACCATAGTACTATATGTATCAAAACCTTGTCGGATACCAAGTGGTACATCATCCAGCATATCTTATAGATGTTCTTCAAGAAAGTTTAAATACCATTAGTCAATTAAACTTTGTTCAAAAACAAACGGTTCCACTCATGTATCGGAAATTATCCCAAACCAAACGCTTACTGCTCCCCGGTATCGAAAATTAGTCTTTTTTGTTTCATAAGGATTTTAGAAGGACCAAACATGAGAATGTCCATGATTCATTATCCCATTACTAGCGAAAATCGCCTCGTCGGTAAACAAAATTCTTTTAATTAGGTGTGGATTTTGAATGATGAAGTTGTAGAACTCGTTGTGTTTATATAAAACTTCCGGTTGAAGTGCTTATACGGATTGTAGGTGAAATGGATAAAGATCATGACGTTTTAAGGTTTTCCATACTGTCATTCGAGGGACATGAGCTCTTGTGGCTATTTGACGAATACCTGTTTTTGGCTCATTCTCCACCATTTCAAGAATGCAGTTCTGTTCGTTTTCTGTTTGCCGTATTGGACGTTCAGTAGATGCGTTTGAAAATGTTCCTTTTTAAACGAAAAACCTATATACGCGTACAAAACTTCTCTTGATAGTATTCGACGATTTTGGAACTTTATGCCGAATTCTCAAACAGCTCCTACTGCACTCCCATTACAAAACACATAAACGAAGTGTATATCAGCATATTCAGCATTTCTAGATGTAAACATAACTAAACACTAAACAATTAAATTGTAACACAATAACTTTTTAACTTAATAAAAGCTGTAACAATGCAAATAACAAAAATTAAACCACAGTTTTAACAATACGCTTGAGACAATTCAGGGTTTTGTTACATGGCACTCTGCGATTAATACTCGTACAACCTATACCATGGTGCATGTCTACAACTTAAAACGTCTATAATTACGTCAATATTGAAAATAATTGAAATATTTACTCTTTATTTTTGATTTGTAGTAACCTAATTAACAATGGTAAAGTATTGCTTGTACAGAACACTCTGTATAATACACATACGCGTATATACATCAAGTTATTTTTATTTATATCTAAACTGGGCCATCTCTGAGCTAGTCAATTTTTTATAAAAATATGTTTTATTGCTTAGTTAATTAAACGTTATACTAGAAAATGTGAATTGATACTTATTACCTAGCTTGTAAGCTACAACAAGTAATGATTAGATTTCACAAGTAGTGCCCAGAACATGCTTAGAAAATACTTCAACAAGATGTGAACATCTAATTTTTTTTAATTCCAACTAATACAATGTAAAGTTTTGAGTATAAAGATGCAAAGTGTTACATGCTCTCAGGATTTAAAATATAATATTGATAAAACTTACCCAATTATTAATTTTAATGGCAGTTCTTGTAATATTGACAAACGGTATTATTATTCTGGGTTTGTATAAAATCATATAGGGAAGTATTATACTAATTCCTATGATTTCTCGATTCACAAGCTGAATGTACTGTTTTGATGGAAAACAGTACTGGCGTATCATTTCTAGACTGTTTATTTTTGTTCCTTTGTATATAAATATAATTTTCATTGCTTTACACAAAAAAAAAATATTTTTGGTGTGGTTAAGTTTTTATTTAATAAAAAAATTAGAAGTTAAAGCGAATTATTCTCTCTTCGAATAGATTCGTTGTTAACACATGTTTAATCTATACCTATCAAATTTGGGAACTGTCATTTAATGAAGTTTTTATTTATTGGTGATCGAAGATCAACGCTTTTGAAAAGCATTCACCACACTGAAAATAGTTGGTTTAAATCTATATATGTTATCTTCTGATTATTTTTTATGCCTTCCCCATTTGCTGCTCCTTTGGTCTACAACCACCAAAAGCCAATCAACCCGAGTGGAATTACCATAACGTATGCTGCTCTATTTAAAAGATATCGATTGAGCCTATATTTAGTTATTAATAATGGAACAACCGTGATTTCTTTAAGTTCGCCATATTGGAAAATAAATCCATAAAACCATTTGCCACTGTATATTTTAAAACGTCTCCTTGCGCATGGTCTAATAAAAAATATGTTAGCTTGAGAAATGTTTGTTCTTCTCACAGTCCATCAAATTTTCTTCACCGATTACAACCAAGCTCTTTTCAATTTGAGAAAACTATCTGTAGTTTGTACTTCCAAAATTTGAGAACAGTCCATTAGGTCGTGTTTTAGTTATCGTGGATGAAAATTGCAGCGGAAATGCCTCCATAATGCTCAAATAGACATTAACACATTCAGGGGACCTCACATATAAAATTTTAAATAATTTTATTAGCTTCCCTAGATTACTGCATTTCGGGCAAGTTAAAAATGTGGAACAATTTGTAGGTGCAGTATTTATTTATGAACTCTTATTTTAAAACAATAACACTGCATAACGAAAAAATAGCTTCCCAATATTATAAACATAGGTTAGAAAATTTGATGAGACGACATACGACTTTCTCTTGACGTTAGTTGCTTTTATACACTGTTAACTCTGAAATGAATTTAAAAGAATAAATAATTCGTGCACTTAAAATTTCCTATATACATTTACCAAAACTTTATAATTATATTTTAAGCTTTCATACACTGTTAACTCTGAAATGAATTTAAAAGAATAAATAATTCGTTCATTTAAAATTTCCTATATACATTTACCAAAACTTTATAATTATATTTTAAGTTCATTTACACAAAAAATAATTTATAGATTTAAATAGAAAGTAGATATGAAAATACTGTACACAAATCATTAAAATATTAATTTATATTTATTTTTGGAACGATAGTTGTAACGGTCGTCCATGCAATTAACTGGATATGCAAAACGTTGCTTAACTCTTAGTTTGCGTAAAAGAGTATCGTAGATGTAAGAAACGTAACAAGTTGAAAAAAATCATTGGAGTCGTTCCCGAAAAAAATGCAAATATTTCGCGAATGAAATGGCATTTCCGTTCATTCAATTTTAATGAAGTTCTTATCAGAACGTGTGAGGAGGATAATACATTTAAATATATGGTCATAATATTCTAAGTTATTTAGTTTTGATCATACGCAGATACATGCCAATTTCTAAAAACATATTTTTCGCACTCAGGGCCTGAAGCATGTGTTTCCACTAAACCTGGACATCGAAACATTTAAACCGAAAATATAGTTTTCTATATACTGTATTTGATGTAGGTAAGCGAAAGAAAAGATCATAATAGACTTATTAAAAGTTGCTATTTTAAAATAACTTTAACCTCTTTTTGTACATAGTATTATAGAACTTGTAAAGTGTTATAGATAATCATTACTTGAGTTCTAGAGAATTATATAAATTAAAATTTCGGCATGCAATAAAATTGACAAAGTGGATGTACAAGATCGAAAACAGTTATACTGATAAAAACTGTATACCCTTAGTGAAGGTAGATAGACATTGTTTACATCAGCAAAACCTTCCTAATTCTATTTTTCAGAGTTGGATTTAAGCAATTTCTTAATTTATTTTAACTATTATTTTTAATATAAATCGAAACTGTAAGTGGAAGTATGAACATATTAGTGGTAAGTAAAACGTATAACATCATTGCGGTGTTGAAGTTTGTAGTTCAAGTTTTTTACGTTTTTGATAAAATACGTGTTTTACTTTAAATACTAGTGATCTATAGCTTTTGATATTCGCAAAACCATTCATTATACAGTTCTTGTGTTCTTCAACACTTACAGCTAAATATCATCCAATTTTTCCCATGTAAGGTATACCACAACTTCACAAATTTGCTGCGTTTATAATTGGACGTGTTTTATTTTAAATAGTTGTACTTTATAGTTTTTAATGCAATATACCTCGCAATGGCGGTATTTTATACAGTTCTTGTGTTCCTCCAACTTGTTTAATGTATACCATAACGTGGCAAACTTAAAAATGCGACATTATGATTTTCATTTACATTTACCTATGCCCAGTATTAGAATTTGAGAAAGAATGACATTTTAATCTAAAAACTGTTTTTAGGTTAAGTTTGATATTGTTATTAGTATTTCAGCTATCACTTTTAAATTTAATGACAATAATGTTACGAAGTCTGTGTAGGTCATTCTTAATAAAATTTTAACTTCACTGTGTTTTAAAAAATTTCATTGCTTTAGCGTTAAGAATGTTTTGATTTCCTATAGTATTTTTATCTATTTACCTTGCTTCCTTTTATGTTTTATTTCAATTCCTAGTATCGACTAGTATCTCATACATATTTTAGCTGATAACAAAAATAACTTTACATTATTTTTGCTTTTCCGAGTTATTGATTCTGAAACGATTTATAAACATTTTAATAGTTTATTTATCCAGCCAGCTGAAAATTTTACAATTATCTCGAACACTTATAAAAAACAAGATGTAGTTAATCGTTTTTATTTATTTGTACAGATTGTTTCAGATATGACATATGACATAGGGGGTTGTATTAAGACTGGCGAACTTACCTAACTTATTAAGTTACAGAACGTGCGTTACGTTTTTACAGTTGCATAAGATATAATTCGATTTGTTTACTGTAATAAATTAATTAATAAGAAAAGGCATTGCCATTTCACACAAATGGGATAATTCATAAATAATAAATAAAATTTTTTAATAATCTTTAGTAATTTATTTATAATAACAGGCAAATAAAGATAGATTTAGTCATGCACCGTACTAACAAAATGTATTTAAATATAATATAAATAATTATTGAAGAAATCCTGTTTTCTTAGGCAAGTGAAATGTGTGATAGACTAATTATTTGTTGAGAAACGTTTGTTTTATTATTTTATCGTAAAATACGTTAATTGAGATGAAAATTTAGGTGTTTGTTCATTTTAACATTTTTACAAAGAACAAAATGAATTTTGCAAAACTTACAGATAGAACATCTTCATAAACAATATTCAAAGACATCACCATTGTTATTGACACATAATTAAGTACGCCATATGACAATACGAATTTACTGACGCTAATCTCATAATAACGTTTAACAATATATCAGTTAATGATATTTGAATAAGATATATCATCTTACGGACTTGTTTGTTTGAGTCTGTTTGAAAAGTTGAAAGAAACTCGTATAATGTCTGTTCTACTACGAAAATGTTTATTTAGTAATTAGCACTTACTGGACGACATTTCTCATATTTTAAAGCTGGTCAATTCGTCATTGTTAAAAAAAAGGACTTTTGGTATTCGTATTGCTTTTAATTTTGCGCATATTATGGTATCTCCATGATCTCCTTTCACCCCCTGTCTATTCTTTTAATTATAACGCCGTACATGGACTACTCTTCGTTATAATCAATAAAAATCTAGGAGATGTGTAATGATTTTTTTATCGAAATGTATATTTTATGCTATCATATAAACTTAATACATTTAATAGGTTTGTTATTTCATAACGTAGTTATGAAAATTTAACGAGCAATCACTGTAGGATACATAATTACATACATAATTAACACTACATTACTTGATAAAATGTTAATAAATGTTAGTTTTGAAGGAAACAGTTAAGTACGTCATACATTTGGCGGTAGAGCATGTAAAATTTTTAAAAGATCTAATTAAAAGATTAAATTTAAATTCCTAATGGTACACCTACTAATGTAATGTATTCATTAAATAGCTATAATACAAGCCAGGGCCTTTAAACTTAAACAATTAAACGTTTCACTTAGAATAAGTCTATGTCAACCTTTTGAATAAAATTAAAGTCTTATTAGCACTAATTATAATACTTAAATAATTACGTTTGTCGTATTCTTAAAATTATTGTTAAATTCGTACACAGTTCCGGTTTTCAGGATAAATACCCTGAGTAGAATGTTCATTAACTACTTGAAAGTATATACCCACATTAGAAATAAACGATGCTAACAAAACATCACGTCGTTATGTTTTATTTATGTTTTTTGATACACACTTATAACAAATTACTTTTAAAGTAGTTCTGGATCAAATTTCATCGTATACTATTACCATTATAAATATATTACGATATATCTCTGTCTAAGTCAAAACTTTTACAACTCTATGTAAATAATAAGTTTATTTTAAATTAAGATTACATAAATTGAATAAGCAAAACAAAACAAGAAAACACATTTATCATCCGTTTTAGAGATAAACTTTTTGTGTATGTTCCATCTTCAATTAGGGTTGTCTCGTTTCAGTCAGCTTTTCAAATATTTGTGATTAATGAGATAGAATTATTTAAATGTTTGAATTATAATTTCTTGACTTTTATATATAATGTTAGGCAATTAAAACTCTAAAATATTATGTAAATACCTCAAATGTTATTTTAATTTCAGTTTGATTAGTATTATTATTGCGTTAGTATGTATTTTCTAATTAAAGTGCAAATATTTGATTGAATTTTAAAGTGTTTAAATACATCAAATTTGGCTGCACTTTTATAACAGCAAGGGATACAGCAATTTAAAAATATGTAATATTTTCTTATTGTAAATAAACTACCACTTGGTAATAACTATCCAATGCATAAAGCAATGCACTAATCAATTTTCGTAAACCAATTTCATTGTCTTCAATATGACACTTTGCGATAACTATAAATCGTAACTTGTCCTATCACATAGAAAAATATAGTGACGATTATGAATATAGATTTTTTTATATATTCAAACTCAGAAATATAAAAAACAAACTAATTCAATGTTTAGTTTGCGATAATGTTAAAACCCTTAATTACATTATTCAAAACAGATTTGAAATTATAAATCCTGTCTATACGTCTGCACTATTGAATGGGTTGATATTAATTTATTAAGACAATAGAATATCATACATTCGAACAGTTGAGTTAATTCAAGATGTGTCTCTTCGGTTGTGTAATTTTCAGGACAGCAAATGTGACTATAAAGCGATTATTGCCAAGTCAATGATTTTAGTAGCATTCGGCTTTGAAATAATATAATGGATTAGTTATTTTGTATGTATGATTAAATACTAAGCATAAAATATTTTTATTAAGCTTCATTCAGTTACTAAATGTTTTATTTAATGCGTATAATGCTTTGACTATTGTAACCAACTGACAAAATTTACACATTTTGCACGGTTACATTTTTAATTGTTAACTTTAGCTAAAATGTAATATTATTAAATATATTTCAGGTAGACGTTAAGCATAAAGGTAGAATAGATTTATTAATAATATTGTAAAGTACTTTGCCAAGATTTTGTAAGGTTTTTTATCTTAAAAATTTAGAATGAATAATAGGTATCAGGCAGATTCCATAATTTGGCTTCTGACTTTATTACATAGATATAGGGCTAAACAGCTCTGCAGATGGCAGAAAGAAACAAGTATATTTCAAAAGTGATTTACAACTGACAATGATTTATTTGCATACTAAATCCGAGGGCGACGTCCCGAAAGCTGAGTTTGAACTAAAGGGACCTGCATGACTCTCACAGGAGACGCTCTACTTTTTATGCAGTTATCCGTCTATCACAACATTGTTGTATGTAGTTAATACAATGCAAACAAAACAATAGAGTTTTACGCGTTTAAATGTAAGAAATCTCGAGTGCTTATGAAATTGAATAAATAATTAACCATCAGAAAGTAAAATACTGTTGTATTAACAATTATGTATACAATGGCATTTAATTATGTGATACAAATGTGCTTATTTATGACAATTTTATACAAAATTTGGCTCTGAACAAAGGGCTTTATCAGCAAAATATTCAAATTTAAAACTTGTAAATATTTATAATTCACGCACACTACCACTTGCTTTTAAAGTATTATACCGTACAATTTAATAATTAAATACATATATCATTTACTAATTACAGCTATGCAGGCAATTATATTCAGTTAATTATAAAACTGTGTATGTTTCCTGGTGTAAATGTAACAATTTGTTATTATTTTTAATTGCTACATAATATTATGCAGTTTTTACAGGTAAAAATTTTAAATTAGTAGAAAAATCAATAAACAGGAATACTAACCACTATTCTCTATGGTTTCACGTATTATGCCCAAAGGATTATTCTGTAACTTTTTATTATTACCTACTTTAACTTTTTTGTGTACCGTAAAAATGGGGTGAATTGGAATAGTTTTTAGATGTTTTCCTAAATTACTCTACTGAAAAGTTGAAAAATGACGATCTGTTTATTATACATGCATAGCTACAGATATGAATAGCAGTTTTCTCTAAAACAGTAAATGTAGTTTGATAATATACCCATAACAATAATATTTAAACGCCTGTCTTAATTCACTCTAATATCGCGGGGCAATGGAACATTAATTGTCACATAATACTGTTCCAATGCAAACTGTCAAATGAGGAAATTGGGCTACAAAAGTGTATATGCACTTTTAAATTCATTTTAAGGAAAAATAAGATTTAAGAGCACAAATTAATGGTAATACAATGTTGATGCTCAATAAACCATGTTTTATTAGTTGAAAACCAGATAATGTAAGCAATAAAATCCGAATCAGCATTTCCAGGTCTATTCTGCATTACACATTAAATTAAAATAATGTTTTAAAAGGAAATAGAATAACTCAGCACTTAGATATTAACTGAAGAGTACATTATTTTGATATAAGCTTTCCAAGTTTCTTGGATACAGATACACATTAACTCTCCACTTCTACTTAATTAAGCACCTACCAATTTCCATTTAATTTCAGAACTATCATATTCCGTTATTTTATTCAGTTGGGAGTATCCATAGATATTAATATTTTTGGAGATTAACGTAAACAATTTCCTTTGTAAACCTTCATGTCTCCTGTAAAAAGCTGATGACCTGTTCAATTAATAACTTTCTGTTTTTCTGTTAGCCACTGAGATTTACAACAACCGAATTATCTACATCAACATTCATTATAAGAACTTGCTTTTCTTCGTCTCTTTTGTCAAAAATCCATTAACTTTTACAACTACATTATCTTCCTTCTTACATAAATATTTAGAAGAAGCTGACGATTCGCGCTCTTGTCCTTCTTTTGCTTCAACTTCATTATCTTCTTCATTTGAAGTTCTTTCTATACCGGTGCCTTTACTTTTAATGCTTCTTCTTGACAGTACCTGCAATTTTTCGTTTCTACCCGAACTTTCACTAGCTCTGCATCTGCATTATATCCCTATGGTAGCCTTTCTAATACTTTATCTTTCTCCAAAGGAATGACACCACTTTTTTAAGAACTCTTTCGGTTAAACAGGACACGAAACATAAGTATGTTTAGCGGTTTCCTATAGGAAACTCATTAGCCATTAAGATTAGTCTGATTAACTACATGCCTATAGTTAATAGTTACTAACAAGGAAAGGGCCCCAACCCGAACTCATTGATGTCATTGATTTTTGATATGTTATAGAACATCAAAAAATAAAAGACACGTATTTTTTTTTATCTGCTGTAAAGCACTTTTAAGACATGAAAACCACCC
>JAHWXV010464812.1:0-10741 GCA_024586415.1 Phrixothrix hirtus | reverse complement strand
GCAATTATTTTAAGACACATTCTCATCACCGAAAACAAACTTTTTAAAAGCGTCTAGGTTACCAACAACTTTATACCAGAGGCGTGCTGAAGACCCACCCAACTCTTCGTTAGGTATTCTAGCAGCTAGACATCATCTCTCCTTTTTTTTCTATCACGTGGACGCAGGTAAGAGCGATTTGAAGCGTGGCAGATATAAAAAAAAATTTGGCGAGTTTTGTTACAAAATGGGTGACAACTTATTGTTGAAGGTTTCAGTGTTATTTAGTGAAAGGTTTTGTTTTGAAAATCATTCGTCTTTATAGAGGGTATTATCACTAATTTAACAAAGCTATTGTCGCCGTTGCAGTGTGCGAAATGTTTCCTATGAATCAATGATACTATGCTTATTGCAATGTTTTCAGGTTCATGTTGACTTGGATGATCGTCCAAGATCCGGAATACCACATTCTTACCAAAATCACGCCAATATTCAAGTCAAGGGGGAGAATATGAAAGAATCTCGAACATCGACCCGAAGATGATCTAATAAACTAGGAATCTTTTGGACGTCAATGGTAAGAATATTGAAAGATTTATAAATGTATCTGTGCAAAGGGAAATTAGTCGCCGAACCGAAATCATGAAGTTACCAACAACGTCTTTCCTATGCTGTCCGCTTACAAGACACCTCATTACCATTTGCATTTAAAAGACATTGTAAACCAACAGAACTGAAAAGCCAAGGATGTTTTTCGAGCGATAATTACACTATATTAAATGTACTTTGTTACATTTAAAAGTATCATTCGGCCATTCTTTTTCGAAGATATTTCACGGTAAAATTATAATACTAACTGGTGAATGATAACGCTATATGATGACATTTGTTTAAAAAATGGTTATACAAATATTTATTCATAATTCATTACATTATATTACAATTTATTCATAAAGGGTATTCTTAAATTAAACGTATCGAAGAGTTGTTTGTAGTCATTTTCTCTCAATTCAAAATGATTTTGAAGGAAGAATAGAAAATTCCAAAATCACGTTGATGATGATTTGTTTGTATTTTGGTGTTTACTAGTTTTGGGAACAACACGTTTCTATCCTAGGATCAATGTTTTTAATGTATCTAAGAAATGTTAATTATTATATTAAAAATCAAATAAAATAAAAATTTTATAGAATTTGTTTTTTGATAATGAATTTTTTACTTCATAGAATAATTATTTTACTGTTCCTGAGAATTTTAAACGGCTGTACTTGTCATTGTTGTACTTATTTATATTACAACTTAATTTAAAAATCAACATCACCTAATGTTAATTAAAAATATTGTCTTTAGGATGGGAACGTGTTGTTCCTGAAACTAATAGGCAACAAAAATCATTTAAATCAATAAAGTTCATGAGCGTGATTTTTAATTTTTTATTCATCATTAACATTATTATTATGGACATCTGTTAATAACAATTTTAAAATGTAGTTTAACATGATGGAGTCACTATATATACTGCACAAGTCACTGTAAAGGTCTAAAGATGGATTTTGGTGAACATTTACTTGCCCAAGGTTAGGACATTAATTGGATTTCTTAAGGCAGGATTTGACGGCTTCTAATTATTTATTTTGTAGGTGTCTTAAGGATAAGGCGTGTCTTAATAAACTGAGAACAGTAAACAGTTAATTAAAACATTCAAGTCACAATACGGAAATTAACGTCAAATGTTCTTACAAGAGTCCAACTTTTTAAGATTGACAATGGCAGTTACTTACGTAATATACCTTTTAATACATACAATCTGTACGAATTGTATTCTATTATTTTTAAAAGTAATATATTTTAAATCAAAAACGTTTACATTATTATTATTATTCCAAATTCCTTCGCGACATTTGTATCACTGGCTTCTTGTAAAAAATAAAAATGAACTGTAGTCTTAATATATTGGGGAGAACACTAATTTTTAGGGTAAAACAGTCTAATAGCAATAATTATAGAATGATAGTGTAAATAGCATGTCGATTCTGATGTAGTTCTTCAACTCCTTAATGTTTGCTCTTCAACAGTAATTGCGCTGAAGGCTGGTTTTAGGTGTTTCTCAAGACACGAGAACCTAAAAGAAAGAATGTGCGTTAGAGTAACAATTATTTGTCCTCTTATGGACATCCGTAAATCATTCCCAACTTGTTCTCAGCCTCAAGAATAATTTTATTTATGACTTAGTAATTGGGAATGTACTAACCATCAAGACGCTAATCAAGTGATCAGCGTGATTAAGATTAAACAGCAATGAACCATTTAACAGAATATTTATTAAAAACAAAAAACTTAACTTTTATACAATTCTATAAGATCTATAGATCTAATTGTTTCGCTGCGTTCAGTTCTTTCAGCACAGTTACAAATAAATTTCATACCTACTTTTAATTTATATGCTTATCATAAACTAAAGTTCAATTTTAGCTTAAACAAACGCCAGAATTTTTCTCCATTTTTATCCTTAATTCTTTTCTATTTACTTTTCTACATTACGCAGATTTTCGTAGATTTCTTAAACAATTTATTATTGTTGCAATTTATTGTCTTGCCGAACTTGTGTGCCAGCAAATTCCATAAACTTGTATCTCATATGACTAAACATTTATTCTGTACTAATGTTAACATAGATATTTTTTATGGAGCAATTTATCCTACATTGTTTCTGCTTGAAATACTTTGAAATAATCCTAATTTTAATTTCTAATTTACTGATATTTCCTTATTATTTTAAAGTATTTCAGACGTACTGCCATCTTCTTAAATTAGACATAATTTATAAGTTGGCCTGGTGTTTCCTTCGTTATTTGATTTGCCTGTTGTTGTCCACTTCTGTTTTCTGTACTGTTCGTCGTTGCCCTCAACGGTGTCATCTCAAATTAGTCTGCTGATGGCTTCCTTTTCTTTTTCCATGTATTTTACCCCCACGTCACTTCTTTCCATGCGAGTAGTATACAGTAGTAAGTCCATCGAGTCCTGCTGTATGCTTGTAAATTTGTCTTAACATTGGTTGGTCCACATCTGTCATTTCTTGTTGTTTACTATTCGCATCCAGAAATTGTAATTTGCTTATCGGTTTTACTTCAAACAACTTGGTCAGCTTTTGTTCGTATTTATTTATCAAGTTCAAGTTTACTGACCTTGCATATTCCACAATAACCTTGTTATTTATTTGCTGCGTTGCTTTAATGATTATTGATTTGTATTGTATGACACAGTTTTGAGTTATTTTTATGAGTCCTGTAAAATTTAGTGTTACATCTTGTCGACTCCCAGAACAGATAACCTCTACTCTTGCACTATGTAGTGCTATAAATAGCCATGTATTATCTTCCTACAAGTTTTTCCATACCAACTGCGTTATTCTTATTTGATTCATTCTACATTCTGGCTCTTCTTTTCTGTGAAATATATGATTTATCCCACAGTTTGGATTGTCCTCCATATTGTACATAAAAATTTTGTTTCTGCTATTTTCATCTTACTGTCCATTTTACCCCATTCGCCCTTGAAATATTCTTGAAAATCATAATTCACTGCTACAACTTCCTCCTTTATCTCCATATACGGAAAACTTTCATCTGTATTTCGAAACGGTATCGGCTATTATCGCAATCGCTCTTTGGTCTCGGCAATCGCAAAATATCCATTTACTATTATTTCGTCAGCCGTTTCATTCACCTTTAGATTTTGTATTGGTCTTGGTAATATTTCTATGTTCGTCGGTAACTTCTTCTACCGTTTTGTGCAATTTTTTTGGTGTTGTTGTATCGTATATGCTTCTATGTCTCAACTGAATGCTCAGAATGCTTCTATAATTTTCATTTAAATCCCCCAAATAGTTACTTGCTACTTGATACGTTCCTAACATCTTTATGCTCAACTTGTTTTCATCAACTACCTTATACCATTTTTCCATTCCATTTACTGCTTTTACCATTTGATTGACCTTGACTCTAAACTGCCTTAGTTTCTCCTCTATTTTTCGTCTACTTTTTTCCTTATTCTGAATACTTGAAATTATGATTTTGGATTGTTGATTAGCTCTCTTTGCGATTTCTTCTTGGTTGTGGTTTAACTTTTCAATATCCTCATATACTTCCTCATTTACTCCAAAAACGGCCGTTAAAAATTTTCCTAACAATCCTCGTTTCTGCCTTTTTTCTTCACTTCTTAATAACCCTTCTATCGTTCAATGTAATGTCTGATTTTGCAATTTCAAGTGATTTATTAATGTTTGGAAATGCGTTTCTTCATCTAACTCTTTTGTTCTCCTTCATAATTGTCTTGTTTTCTGCACTACCTTGCTTGCCTGCCTTGAATCACTTCTTATCTATTCTTTCGTATCGCCTAATTTTCCAAATAATTTCCTGTCTCTGGATATTGTACTAAGAACTTGTTTAATCCTCCTTGTATTAACATCAGTAGGCATATTATTGTTAGTGTCGTTTTTTTTCTCTTGCACCCCTTTCCTTCTCGTATTTTTTCTTGTTCCTCTGCAGTTCCTTTTCATTGTATGGCAATAATATAAGTTTCGTTATCAGCCTTTTATATATTTTCCCTTTTGTCGTTACTGATGCTACTCTTGTTACTGCATTTTCATCTGGATAAACTTCCTTCACTCTTCCTAATGGCCATTGTGTCGGTGATACGTTATCTTCTTTCATTAATATTAAGTCCCCCACTTTTAAATTTTGTTTTGTATTTTTCCATTTTTCTCTTTGCTGAAGATTATGTAAACAATCCTTGGATCACATTTGCGAAAATGTTCTCTTTCTTTTTTCCAACTCTCTGATTGGTAACTTCCCATTAATCTGTGTTGTTATTGGATCTTGTGGTGTGACTAATTCTCTTCCAATTAAAAAATGTCCCGATGTTAGTGTCGTTTCATCATTTATGTCTTTACTTTTTGCCCATAAACGGTTTCGAATTCAAACATGCTTCAATATTTTGTATTAGTGTACTTAATTCTTCATACGTGGGTATCGTATCTCCAATTATTTTCTTGAGGTGCTACTTCACCAACTTCACCCTTGCTTCCCATAATCTTCCAAAATGTGGTACTGATTGTGGAATGAAATGCCACTGCGCTCCTTTTGTCGGTAATAACTCCTGTATCTTTTTATCTTTCACCGCTCTTCGTACTTCTTTTTGAAACTTCCTGCTTGTTCCCATAAACGTTGTCCAATTTCGCTGTACATGTGTGAACATCTTCCTCTTCTCGCCACCAATCTCTGGTATGCCGTTAAAAATGCTTTCGCCGTTATGTTACTGACAACCTTTATGTGCAATGCTTTTGTTGACATGCGCACAAAAACTACTGTTATACGACTTGACTCCTCTTCCTTTTGTTGCTTTTATGTAAATTGGTCTGGCATAATCAACTCCTGTGTGTTTGAATGCAATTGACCCGGTCACCCTTGCTTTTGGTAAATTTACCATAATCTGTTGCGATTCTTGCTGGCTATATCTATGACACCTTATATAGCTCCTTACTATCTTCTTGCATACTGTCTTCATATTTATTATCCAATATTTTCTTCTTACATGTGCTATCATATTTTGCACTCGTCCATGCAACAATCTTTCATGCGAATCTCTGATTATTAGTTCTGACAAATGACTTTCTTTTGGCAACACAATCGTGTGCTTCTGGTTATTACTTAATTTTGAATTCACTGATCTTCCTCCTACCCTTATTATTCCTTCTCCATCTATGAATAGATTTAATGCTGCTAACTTGTTGCCTTTACTTACTTCTTCTCCTTTGCTTATTCTTTCCTTTGCTTCTCGAAAATAGTCTGCGTATTTTTTATTATTCTTATTACAGCTTCTTATAGTTCTTTTACTGTCAATGTATTATTTATTTTTGTTTTCTTCCTACATCTTTCTACAAATATTCTACAATAGCCTATACTTCTTACGAATTTATTCAATGTTGTACATCTTTTCGTTATTTCCTCTTCTTGGTTTGCTCTTGTTATTAAACCGTATTGCCTCCTTTTCATCTCATTTATTGGTGTGGGTATTCTTATTTGTATTTTCTCCTTTTCTTGTTGTAACCATTTAGGTCCTGTCAACTATAACTCGTTTTCTTTTAGTTCTTTCAGTTTCATCCCTCTACTTAGTATATCCGCCGGGTTTTCTTTGGTAGCTATGTATTGCCATTTTACATTCGGAATTTTTTTTATTTCTCCCACTTTGTTTGCCACAAATGTTTTCCATCTTTCTGGTCCTGCTTTAATCCATCCTAACGAGATCATTGAATCTGACTACGCCGCACCCGTTACTTTGTGAATTTTTAATGCTTTTACTGATATTCCTATTAATTTAGCTAATAATGTTGCCGCACATAATTTCAATTGCGGTATTGTTTTCTTCTGTTTACTTGGTGCTACTTTTGTTTTTGCTACCAACAATTCCATTTTCCTTCTTCAATCTTCGTTCTTGCATACACAGCTGCCCCATACGCTTTTCGATGCATCACAAAATCCGTGTAATTCAGTTTCTGCTTGTTTTGCGTAACCGATTCATCTTGCCATTCTGAGTTTTTCTAATTTCATCAACTATGTTCTAAATTTTTTCTATTTTCCTTAAATTTGTTCTGGTAATTTTTTGTCCTACTCAATTTCTTCCTTCCATAACGCTTGTATTATTTATTTTGCTCTTACAATAACCGGTGCCAACCATAGTAATGGATCAAATAATTTCGCTGCCTTCGCTAATATCAGTCTTTTTGTCCATTCTGTATTCTTCCCTTGTTTTACTTTAAACAAAAATTCATCTCTTACTGGATTTAATTGAATTCCTAATGATCTCCTTGTCTCTATTTGTTTATCACCTACCGCTTCTTTATTTCTAATATCTTGTTGACTACCCACTTCTCTGGAAATTTATCCAACACTTCTTGACTCTTATCCTCTTTTTTGTAATAATTTCATTATTACTTGCACTCTTTTACTCCTTCTTGCTCATTCTCTGTCCCTGATATTAAATCATCAACATAAAAGTCTTCTCTCACTGTTTGTGCTGCTCTTGGATATCTTCTTTCTTCTTCTTTTGCTAATGTTTGTAACGTCTTAATCGCCAAGTATTGTGCTGTTTTTATTCCATATGTTACCGTTGTTAGCTTATATTCTGCCAACGGTTCTGTCGTACTGTTTCTCCATATTATCTTTTGAAACTCTTGGTGCTCTTCATTTACCTTTATCTGGCGAAACATTTTCTCAATGTCTGCTGTGAATGCAATTTTATGCTACCTACATCTCAGAATTATGTCAAAAAATTCTTCTTATAATATTAGTCCTGTGTGCATTATGTCATTTTTATGCTCTTCCTGTTTGTTGCTTTACCGGATCCATCAAATACTACTCTGAATTTCTCAGCTGCTTGCACTGCATGGTGTGATATGTAATATCCTTGCTTTTGATTTACTTGCTTTATTTTTACCATATGCCCTAATTGTTCATGCTCTTGCATGCATTCTTTGTACTGATTTTCATACTGCCTTTTTGCTTGGAACTTCTTTTTGTTTGTAACAACCTTGATACTGCTTTATTGCTTAATTCCGTTAATTGGTTTGGATCCTTTTTCTATGGAATTCCAACTAGAAATGACCCATTTTCTATTCTTGTGTAATTTTCTTCAAAATTTTTCTCACAATCTTCCTCTTCTTCCGTTCTCTTCCGTTCTTCCGGTAATTCTTCTAATTCCCAAAATCTGGCTACATCATTTGTCTATATTGTCATACTTTTTACTTCTATGGCTTTTTCTCCCTGCTTTGTTATTATTCCCGATAAAATTCAACCTAACATTGTTTTTTGTGCTAATAACCTTTGCTCATTCTTTTGTATAAATGCCTTCCACAATCTTCTGCTCCTAATAACACATCAATCATGCCTGGATCGTTATATGTTGAATCCGCTAATATAATGTTGTTCCATTTCTCTTTTCATCTTTTAACGGCCTTGCTGGTAATGACCTTGTTAACCTAGGTAGTATTAAAGCTTCTGTCATTAATAAAACTTTACTCGGAAACCTTGGATATATCACGACATTTATTTTCTGTCTTACTTTATTTACATCTTTATTCCCTAGTCCAGTTACTTCTGCTTTTAATGGTTGCCTTGGTACTCCTAACCTCTCTGCTGCTTCTTCTGTTATTAGTGTGGCTTGCGATCCTTGATCAATTAATACTCTTAAGAATTCTTGTTTTCCTTCATATGTTCTTGCTTTTACTAGTGCCGTTGCTAATAACATATTTTTTCTGTTTTCCATGTACATAATTTGTCGTTGCCTCATTTTTAAATTGCGTTTGTGACTTTTCCCACCTTGCATTTACTCCTGTTTGTTTTGCTGGGCCTTGATACGCATGTATTTTTTGCATTGATCCTGTCCTAAAATTATTATTAGTACTATTACCTTGTTGCGCTTCTATGTGTATTAACGTATGATCCCTTCTTCTACAAATTCTACATCTACCTTGATTGTTACACAAATTTTGGCTCCTGTGTTTCAGGCAATTTATACATAATTAATTTATTATTATTGCTTTATTCCTTTCTATGCTGTTTAGGCTCCTAAATTCTTTGCATGTCACAATGTTATGTCCACGTTTGCAATATCCACATTTCTGCCCTTGCTGTTGCCCTACTGATGCTTCTAATGATTGAAATCTTTTCGTCATAAATTGCATTGTTTCCTTATCTCCTGCCTCTTCTTTCGTTCGAAGGACCATATGTAAATAGGATGTAGAACCTGATGTAGTTCTTCAACCCCTTAATGTTTGCTCTTCAACAGTAATTGCGCCGAAGGGCTGGTTTTAGGTATTTCTCAAGACAAAAGAACCTAAAAGAAAGAATGTGCGTCGGAGTAACAATTCTTTGTCTTCTTATTTACATCCGTAAATCATCCCCAACTTGTCCTCAGCCTCAAGAACAATTTTATTTACGGCTTGGTAAATGGGAATGTGCTAACCATCAAGACGTTAATCAAGTGATCAGCGTGATTAAGATTAAGCAGCAATGAATCATTTAACAGAATGCTTATTAAAAACAAAATACTTAACTTTTATACAATTATATAAGATCTATAGATCTAATTGTTTCGCTGCGTCTAGTTCTTTCAGCATGGTTACAAATAAATTTCATACCTACTTTTAATTTCTATGCTTATTATAAACCAAAGTTCAATTTTAGCTTAAACAAATGCCAGAATGTTTCTTTATTTTTACTTTCATGTTTTGTTCGTTTTAACTTTGTACTTACTATTTTAGATTTAGAGACTCTGATTACTTTGTTATCGGGCTGCTTAGTCGTCAGTCCTCAAATTGGCGCTATCTGATCCGTTGTTTAGCATTATCTGATTCTGTCAAAACGTAGGAGCCCAGTCTAATCGCTGTTTTACGATGCCTTAGCTTAGTATTCTTGCGGTACTAGGCTAAGCCATGGCCAATATATATGCTTTGTTTTGTCTGTACGATTAGGTATAACTTTTAATGTTCATTAGCATAAGGTTTCCGAGGAGATCGTACACATAGGTGGCGAAATTCAGAACCTATGATGGAACTGGGTGTGGCCCACGTATATTGCACACGCCCACCATCTTTAAAGAGTTATTTAATAAATCGATAGATGACAGGGCTGGTGATACATATTGTTGTGACCAAGGTATTCGATGCATTACTTTGGCAATAGGTTTGTAAGCTTTCATGACTTGTTAAGCGAATAGTTTGACCGAATGTTGAGGTCATTTATTCTTCCTTTGCCCTATATGCTGGCTTGAGTTTTAGAGTAAAGTTAAATGCGGCCTACTATGCTTGGCTTTGGAGTATTAAGTAAAGCTTATTTTGTGTTGCATTGCTTTTAGTTGTTTAGGCTTAGTAACTGTAGGTTAATTAGCATGTGTGTGTAGCATATTGAAACTCTGTAATTATTGTTAGCTTGATTAATGCGCTGTGACGCCGAATCTATTTTTATCCCCAATTCTTTCATCTTACTCTTCTGCGTTACGCAGGTTTTTGTGGATTTCTTAAATAATTTATTATTGTTGCAATTTGCTGTCTTGCTGAACTGGTGGGCCAGCAAATTCCGTAACCTTGTATTTCATATGACTAAACATTTATTCTGTACTAATGTTAAGATAGATTTTTGTATGCAGCAATTTAACCTACATTGTTTCTGTTTGAAATACTTTTAAATAATCCTAATTTTAATTTCTAATTTACTGATATTTCCTTATTATTTTAAAGAATTTCAGACAGATAGCGATATGAACACTATAATTTCTCACTACTTAGATTATGAGTAACTAAATAAACACAGAAATAATTGAAACTGAACCAGGGCTACTTCTTCCAATGTATAACCTATAAGAAATGCAATTCCGAAATAAGAAGAATGGCCCAAACAAAGATATGTCGCTACTAAAGGCAATAAGGTATGTCGTGGCGATTGAACGTTTTATTAACATAGAAGAATTTTAATATAAAATCGCTTCGGAAGCATATCTACCCATTTCTACTATCGAAAAAAATGCAAGATGTTCTTGGATGACTGAGAGACGAAATTTTTTGTAGAATAAGAGTTCAAATTTAATTAGATCAAATGTATACTATTGATACGAGGGTTGCCTTTTATGTTGTTACAAATGACCACTAGATGTCGCTAGTATAATAAGTTATTGCCATATTCGTAAAATTTGACATTTTGTATTGTAA
>JAHWXV010464792.1:0-10997 GCA_024586415.1 Phrixothrix hirtus | reverse complement strand
GTGTCCACAAATGAGTAAATTATTTTCTGAGTTTATTCTGGAAACGATAATTGTAACGGTCACCCATCTACGTTACTGGACAGGCGAAAGGCTGATAACTGATAACACAGGGAAGTGCCCTGTGTTCCCTTGTAAGTTACGCTCTATGGAAAAATTTCATAGCCCACTGGGAACTGAAAATTAAACGATCATATGTTATACTAAGTTTTAAAAAATCGTTAGTGCCGATTAAAAAAAACGTGAAAAACTAGAAATCAGGAAATATATAAAAATGTCAGAAACAAAGTCGTACTTCCGGTTATTTAATGCTAACAAAATTCTTGATTTTGCCTACAAGGGTAGTTATGATTTCAAATAGAAATTTTCGTTTAGCTAGGCCGTTTAGCTTCATAATTACTTTATTCAGAGGTACCGCCTAGATTATATAAAAAAGATTATAATAAATATAGTAAGTTTACAACAATCAATAGACCAGATTTCGAGAAGATCGCGAAAAACCAAAAATTGGCAAGTGGCACTTACGATTATCCGATTTTAATCAAATAGCTGCGGATCCGTATTCTGATGACCACAAACTTAAATATAAAATTTTGTTTTAATACGACTTCGTTTTCAAGTGTTTATACACTCGAATGAACGTTTATATTTCTACTTATTTATAGCAACTGCTTACGAGACAATATTCTTAGCAAAACTAAAATTAAAGAAATTTAAACTGCTATTTATATGAAAAAGGAGATATTCTAGAACGAGCAGGTAAAATCAAGAATAAAATTAGTTTTAATGATAATGTAATAAATTCCAATGCCATGATGATTCATTGCTACAACCTTTAATTTATTTTCATATCAATTGCAGTAATGAGTCGTTTGTGAATTATATCATTTATTTTAGTTTTATGAAACCTTCTAGAATGTTCTATGGAGCCCTATTATTTGTAATTTTGTTACACTGCTCTTTCTTAAGACTTACATCCGTAACAGACTCAGACTTTGCTCTTACGATGGTCATATCTTTGATTGCGAATGCCGGAATCTGTATTGCGATTCATACTTGCAGCCCCATTTCATGAAAAAGTGGCAGAACACAGATTTCGTCGTTGGTGGAGTCCTCTTGGATTCCAACTACAAGTCAGGATCTTGATACCAGTATCTCAAAACACTACCTCTAACATATTGCATACCACGCGCCAAGTAAGCCGGTTTAGACGGCAACAAATCTGTTTCCTTAGGTCCCTTAATGCCTTCCACAAATCGTCATAACGGGGCTTCTGATGGAACAGGCCTTTCGTCATGAGATAGTAAATGCTTTACATTCCTTGACTATGACGGCGCAGTATCTAACAGCTCTTTCCAATTTCTAGCCCTTGCTGTTGTATTTCTTTTACGCCACCATATCGCTTTTTAAATTCAACAGCGATGCCACGGGACATTCGAACGTCTTTAACGACACAATGAGCCAAAGGATGCCCCACTGGTACTATATTCCTCAGTTGTAACCCCAAATCGAACTTTGTGGAGTCCCGAATAGGTTAACATAGATTTGGTAGATGAGTGTTCACTGGTTGCTTCTACTTTTTGTAACTCAATATCGTTCACTCTTGTTATTCTAGGATTCCTCCCAGGGTATGGAGCTACCAAATTCAGGTTTTTCTGTGGGCAATTTCATTATTGGATAGATTACATCGTTGATCCTTTTTATCACTTTCTACGAACCTTCCCAGGTTCTTTGCAATTTGGGAAATAGTCGTTGTCGTCGCTAAGGCTGATAGAACCAAACCAGATCATTGGGTTAAAATCCACCATTTTATCATTGGCAATCTGGATATTATTGCGAACTCTCTCATAAATTGAATTTAGTTACTTTCGAAGACTTTTGGCAAGTCCACATCCAGCAACCTCCTCTTCTCCAGGCTTGCTACCAAACTCCAAATCACAAGGCAGCTTAATTTCACTCCCAAACAACACTCTAGCTGGAGTCTCGCCTGTTGTTTCATTGCAACTAATAGATATGGCATCAAGAACATATTTAAGTAAGTACTGGTCCCAATCTCTTTGATAGTTTGAACCAACTTTTGACAAATACTTTTCCATTGTTCGATTAATGCGTTTCACTAATCCATTTGACTATGGATGGATAGCAGTTGTTCTAGTCTTCCATATTTTCAACAATTGGCAGAGACCTTGGAATAAGGCTCATTCAAAATTATTACCTTGGCCTGAATGAAATTCCGAAACGGCTAAACAGTTCTCTAACCAAGATTTCAGCCACTGTAACTACCTCTTGAGTTGATAAAGCATATGCTCCAGTCCATTTACTAAAATAGTCCATCGCAACTAGGATGTATTTATTTCCTATTCATGTTTCCGGAAATGGACTATCTATATCAATTGCTACTTTTTCACATTATATTGCCCCATTAGTGCTTTTAGCCTCCCCAAAGCACCGTTTCTAGAAGCGCATATTACATATTTTAGGCACCACTCCTTAACATAATCCCTGCAGTTTATACAATAAAATCTTTCACAGACCTTTTCTAGAGTTTTCTTTGCTCCCATATGTCCTCCTAATGGACCATCAAACAGTTATCGTAAAACTTCCGCTATTCTGTTTTTCGGAACCGCCAATTGCATTTGTCTTTCACTTCCATCGTCATTTTCCAGGGTTCCCTTCTAAAGGCGATTATAAATCTGCAAAGAATCGATTGGAATCGGTATACTTCAAGAATGGGATTAAAATGAGTCCATTTCCTCCCAACGCGCTATTTGATCTTTATTCTTCCATTTTAATGACAACTTCAGGTTTGGATCGCTTTCTTGACCTTGGTTGACATTATTCAGTTTCCAGTCATCGTTGATCATAGTCGTGCGGTTTATGAGTTCTTTAAATTTTGACTCCAACCGGTATAATGTTTACAATCTTTGTAATTGTTTTAGTGTTTACATTGTTTACAGGGTTTACGTTTGGCCAACAACTGAAATATTTCGTGGTTTTAAAACCCCAAATTGGTGCACCAAATTATAATGTTTATACATACGAAAAATAATTTACCGTTCTCTTTTAGGTTCTTTGCTCCGGTCCGCAATGAGGTAGCTCCATTTCTACAGGATACAGCCATCAATCTTCCAGAATTTATATAAATAGTTGTATTTATTTCAAAAATCAATACCTGAATTTTAAGTGCTAATATTTTATACACTTAATTGACTCAATAAAAAAATTATTTAGCAAAAGAATTCAATTTATTACAAATATAAGTACTTTCATTATAAATTAGAATAATTCTTAATTTTATAACAATTACATCAAATAACTAAGGTCCCTTTACAGGTTACACTGATAACCATCAGCGGTTAAACATATGATCAAAATTCATATGACAACTTATTCTAAACAAGAGTAAATAGGTATATCAGCAAATACAAAAATCCACAACGAAGGTGATATTCTAGCAACAAGGCATAGCTGCTGATAGATTACCAACAAAGTGATTTCCGAAAAAATCCCATCTTTCTCTCTGACTGTCTGTATATGAAATAATATGAATTGAAGTGGGTTGTTTTCAGAGATTAAAAACATATTAAAAGCTAATCAAAATTAAAATAATGTTCCATAAAATAATTTTTTAATTAATTCACGCTCCTTAGTTAAGTTCACGACACGCCACTGAATTTTTTTATTGGAGATTTAGCGTTATGCCTCGAACACCTGCTTTCAAACTCCAGTACTTCCAGAATTTTACTTTCACTCGTAAATTTTTGTCAGTTTTCATTGGACTTTTAAACAATTCCACAATGATAGTTGAACAACACTTTTTACCTATACAAATAATTCCTTTGTTTTCCGGTAATTACTTGTTATCGATACTTTTCGATATTTCGTCTAATTGTTGGACGATCCGGTGCCTAGGTTTCCATTTGAATATCAAAATCATTTATTTCTCCTCAGTTTTACCACCAAAAGGATTCGTTGTTTAACGTTATAAAATGTCGTCAGTGCTTACCGATACGACACTGTTTATTGAATTTTCTAAATTGGTAGGATTTTTCTTATCACTGATACGAAATATAATTTCACTGTTTACTCGCACTCAATAATACTAATTTTAATAATGAAGGCACACGTACACCTTTTTGAACAATTTTATTTTACAATTTCATTTTACAATTTCAATATGGCGCTATCCGCTTGCAAAGTAGATCTCCCGTCAGTCTACACACGTCTCCTCTTCTTGTCGTTCTACCGGAAACTATCCCATTATTACTTATTTTTAGTAAGTTTCACATTTACCGCTGCCAACTTAAATGTCAACCTATATTTAACTACTATCCTTTTAATAACTTATTTCTATTTAAACTGATTCCTTTTGCCTACAAATTATTTTCAAACGCTCATAAACAAAATAAAATTTATGAACCGGTATTTTACCGCTTATCTTAATTTATGAATTAATATAATAAAAACTCAAACTTAAGCTATTTCATCTTCTGGAATATTCCATCTTGATAAAGCGTCAGCATTTCGATATCTTCCGGCACGATGTTCAAATTCGAAGTCATTCGTTTCTCTTTTTGGCCTTCTGGATTCTTAAACTGTAGTAGCCATTTCAACGTTGCGTGGTCAGTTTTCAATAAAAAATGTTGTCCATAAAGGTAATTTTAAAAGTGTTCAACAGCCTTTACCAGTGCTAGCAATTCTTTACGCATAACACAATAATTCCTTTCAAATTTGGACAATACTTTACTAAAATATCCAATTACTCGTTCTTGTCCGTCTTAGATTTACAACACCACTGCACCGATGCCGACGTGGCTAGCATCAACATCTAAGACAAATCTTTCATCAATTCTAGGGTAACTAAGTATAGGTGCAGTTACTAAAGTTCGTTCGTGTTTCAAACGACTCCTGGTAGTTATTGTTCCATAAATACGGTTCGTCTTCTGTAAATTTTGTAAGAAGTTTTGCGATATCTGCAAATCCACGTACAATTTGACGAAAGTAAGTGCATAACCACAAGAAGATTCGTAATTCAAGTTTATCTTTTGGTTGTGGTTATTTTCCTATAGACTGAATTTTCTCTGGATCAGCTATCACACTTTTTCCCAAGTATTTCATTTTGTTTTGAAAGAAGTTACAATTTTTCAGATTAAGCTGTCGCAGTCTTTGAAACACATCTTCAACGTTTTTCAGGTGTTTATCAAAGGACCTTCCGATAACTATGTCATCGACCAAGTACATATGTTAAACACGTTTACCAAGACAATCCTCTCAGGATCAATTTCACTAGCATAACTGTGAACTTCCAGAACCCAGATCCAATGGAGAATGCTGTCTTTTCCAGGTGTTCAGCCTCCATATCGGCTTACCATTTTCTACTTTTCATGTCTAAGGTCGTAAATTATTTAGAGCCGGAAAGCGTATCTAAAGTGTCGTCAATTCTGGGTGAAGGGTAGCTATTCTTTTTGGTCATGTTATTTAAGCGACAGTAATCCACATAGAACCTAGTGCTACCATCTTTCTTGTTAACAAGTACAACTGGTGATGCCTAAGGACTACTAGACGGCACTATTATTCTTTCACACACCCTGTCCTTGATTATTTTTCTAGCTTCCTTTCTCTTGGATAGAGGCAGCCACCTTAGCTGTTGACGTATTGGTTGACCATCTCCAATATTTATTTTGTGCGTCAACGTTTGTTCTTTCCTTCAAACCATTATCAGTGGCAAATATGTCGACATATCGTTGGATCAATTCGCTGGCTTTATTCTTTTACTCACGAGATTCTAGTGTGGTACACAGCTTAGATAAATTCTTTACAGCCAAAATTTCCGCACCGATTTTTGTGTAGTACTACAAATGAGAAAGGTGTGCACTTCCTAATTTGGTCTCCTCCTTTGTAGTCATTTGGAAGGTATTAACACTTCCTGGTAGAATACCACAGCCAATATTTGTATTGTTGGTTCCTAGGTTTCCTACGTATCTTATTCAGAAGTCTCCATTCCGTTGGCGCATAACTATTGTTTCACTTCTTGATGGTAAGGTCACCTCTTGCGCTAGGATTACATTTATTGCGTAATCATCTCGTTGGTTAATGGGTATCTCTTCGTCATCAACCTGTATGATGTCATTCTTCAAATCTAAGGCGAAGCCAAACTATATACGTACCCAATATGATAGCTAATAGCTTGTGATGAGTTAATTTCCTACAACTCTCTCAATATCTGTAATAATTTTACCATAAACGTATGCACGGTTTTCAGTAGCTTTACGTAATCACAGCTATGAAGGCAGTAATCTTAAGTTTCCAGAAAGGCCTATAGTGTGTACGTTAGTTTTCATATTATGAAGATATTTTATGAAGCGGCCGTAAAAACTTGAATTTTTTTAATTATAAAATTAATTTGGAATTCTTGTTAGAACAAATAATTTGTGCGAAAAAAGACCATTTATTCTTTTTTATACATCGTGTTATTTCAAAATTGTGTAAAAAGACCGCGTAGGAAATGAGTTGGGTGTACATACATATGTATGTATGTAATAAAAATGCTTACATTGAGGTTAGATACGCTTTCAGCTACAGTTTTGGCTAAATTGTGGTGGTTAAAATTATATGGACATATGGAACAAATGAGTAATGAACGCTTAACAAAGAGAATATATGAGACAGGTATGAATGAAAAACTAGGTAGGTGTAGACCGAGAAAGAGATGGCTGAATATGATTGAAGAAATTGTAAAAGGAAAGAGAGTAAAGAGCACAATGAATAGGAGAGCTTGCCAAAAACGTTGTATAAATTTAATGGAAGCAAAGGTAGCGTGTAAGGACAGAAAGAAATCGAGAAAAATAGTGAATGGGTGATAGTAGAGATAGGATTTGTGGGTAATAGTAGGATGGTGTGGATACTGTATAGTGCTGGGAGTTGAGGTAAAGGGCGGTGGTAGTGAGAGGGGGTTGGTGCATGGGTGCTTGCAGTTGTTGAGAAGGTGGAAGCTTGATATTGGGTTTTGCCTACCCCGCTAAGGGAATGGCATGATTGGTAGCAGTAGCAGTAGTAGTAAAACTATATGATTGTGTGTTCAATGTATTCTTTTACATAAATAACTTCTTTTACATGTTTCTTCAATAATTCTTACAATAAAGGCTGTTTATCTCATTGGTGTTATTTCTATGGTGTGGTTAAATATTATGAACGAGTTACAATGTGAACTTATGAACTTACATCTTCTTCAAATTTAGTTAATTGAAACATTATATCTTTGCTACAAAACATCAAATTAGGTTTAAATTAATTAAAAATGTACTAAACTTTTTAAAAATGATATGCATAAAACTGCAAACAAAATTCCCAACAGTGTTGCCATATTTCCCAGAACACGGCTTGTAAGTACAGGAGTAATTGTCTAAACTGTCTTAATCAAATCAAAACGATCACGAATGTTTATGACAAACGCATTTAATATCAGTCAGACTTTTATGAAAAACGCAAATTACATATTTTTACAGTAGGTACATATGAAAAACGCGTCCTTTGTGTTCTAATGTAAGTTAACCTGAATATCCGTTAAAACATGTGAATTTATATTTACCAAGGATATATATCCTGAAAAAGTTGTAGAAATAGTAAAAGAATACTTACTAGCAATTGTTAAGGATAGGGCAATAATGAAAACCGTAGATAAATAATGTACATAGGAGATGAAGTCAGTTATTTTAATCTGTGTTTCTGTAAACAATATTTTAACCTAACAAAGCAGTTAACAAAACCGCTATTATGAATATTTTTTAACGCCAATATCTTCTTAAAGACAAGTATAATCCAAACTTTTGCTAATTATAAAGCCTCCGAATTTGAAAAATAGCACGTTTGGCTAATTTGCCAGTACACCAAAATAACAAACTTTGTTATTTAAAAGTGATTCGTCAAATTCAAAAGATGCCTATACTTATTGTCAGTTTAAATTAATTAGAAGGGCAATGTACATAAAAACTCGAAACAGCCCTTAAACAAGACTTTTTCACGAAAAGTGCGCGCTATTAACGGGTGTGGATTAGTCCAAAGCTATGCTTTGTTAAGTGATGAAAATTTGCTGTGAATAAGTTCTACGTATGGTTTGGTTGCCGGTAAATTAAAGGCAGCGACAGGTTCCATCATTTCGATCCCGTCCTTCAGGAAAAATTAGAACAAGAACTTCAATCTTGTCGTTTGGAAAAATTAGCATGATAGTAATAATGCTAGAATAAAGAATTATCCTCAACAACAAAAGGAAGCTAACCACAAGATTAGTAAATTGAAATTTAGTACGCGAGTAATGAAAGTAAAGACCATTTTATGAAACAAACATTTAATAAATAAAATTCGGGGCATTACCTTTATTTTGTTAATTAAACTAATTATTATAATTTAAACTTCTGTATCATAGGTGGTAAGCGTCTTTACGCGAATTATTTAATAGATTAATTAAAATATAATATAATTCATAAGTAGGTTAAATAACAGTTGATTCCAATCTTCCTTTTGTTAGGAAACGCAGATATAAGTGTATCTTTTCTTTGTAAAGTAACTGTACTGGCTGTAACAACATGGATTATTTGCATTTATGTTTAGTTAAAATAATATTACGTAACGATATTATTTTAATTTTGCCATCTTTATATGTATCACATTTTTGTTATACGTAATAAATAATTTTCGTAGGTTTAATTTGTTTGTGTTAATTGGTTATGCTTGAACAGAGTAATATTTTAAGTTAGTTAAAGACTAAATAAGTCTGGTAGTAAATTTAAAACTACCAGAACAAAACAAAAATTGAGTTCGTCCGTAGGTAAGTTACGCTCGACAATAATAAATTTAATATAAATCACGTTAATTAATAATTAACGGTCAGTGGACGAACACCATTAAGTGCTATACTCGAAATATAGTTGGTTAAAAATGATATAGCCTCAAGTTAATTGGTTGATAGATTTATTTGGAATGAAATAATTCATTGGTCTTTATGTAATCTGCCTTAATTATTATAGTTTAATTTTATTGTTGTTTAATGTTACCTGACTTGATATTATCAATTTTTACAAAGCAAATTGGAGTTCTATACACGCCGCAAAAAGCGTCGCCATTATTCATTTTGATTTACAAGCAGTTTAGTTCATAAGATAAATTAGTATATTGAAGAAAAATACCTTGCACTTTTAGAAGTACGGCGCCTCACTTTTGATGATTCAGATTCAGGTCGTATCGAATATTCTTGTTTAAAATTCAAAAGTCTTTTATTAAAATTCATTCCAACAAGTACACTAACGTCTAATAACAAAATTCATGATCGTTGCCATAGTAAATTAAGCAAAAGCGGCACATTGATCTAACAAACCACAATTCCCATATAACGCAATAATTAAAGTTAAAAGAAATCATAGAAAGAAAATAAACATATCATGCAACTTAACGATGTTTAAACTTTGTTGACCAAATATATTAATTAAAAATTCTCCTGAAGAAACCACTGTTTGCTAATAATTTAAAAAAGAATCTATTGTTAAAATCAAATACATGTAAATTTCTGTAAAATTTTCATATTTGGGTTGTTAATGTTTTTTTCAAAATTTAATACATAAATATACATATATAAACCATCTTAATTGGTACAATGATAGTTGATGAATAATATTTTTAAATAATTGCAACTCGTCGCGCTGAATACGTTTGATGATTAAAACGTGCTATTATCTAATGATAATCTGGTGAAAACGTTAACATTTGAAGTATTAGAAATTAATATAGGTAGCAAAAAAGACTGTCCGTGATTCAAGTAGGTTGTGTTGATGGTTTAAAATCCACTTAACTAAAGAAGTCACGGTTTAAAACATAAATTCCCGTTTTGTAAAATCCATTTGGTGTAGCTGCGTTTAAGTTTATTCTACAATTAATAATAATATTGAAACTAAATGAGTTAAGGTTCATCTGTTCACTTTCAGTTAAATCTTACCTGATAATAATTTCTATGCAAACCATTGTTAAAACAATTGTATCCAAAGTAATTAATCAACGGTTAAATTTAATTGAAAGTGGAAAGACCAGCCCTAAATATAATATAGGCGTTTAAAACTGCATTCAGGAAAGCCTCTTTAACTATTTTTATAGGTAAACTTTTCAGTGGAGAAAAATTTGAAAAATACCTTCTCTGTGAATGTGATTTTTGGCACGTTAAAAATCCCTACTGGTGGTAAAACTCCTCCAGATTCCGTAAAATTCTGGTAGGTATGGCGAAATGACTATATAACAGTTCTAGTCCAAGAGGGCCAAGGGAATTTCTGCATCACGAAGCATCAGCCATAAAACAAACTATTACGATAAACAAAGAGAATAAAAAATTAAGTGAAACCGTCAAGACTTGCAAACATGTAGTGTTTCCACACGTACGTATGTGTAAAACGTACAGATAAATTGACATTACAATTTTTGATGTACAATGTGAATCTAAAATCGGTTCTATTTAAAATTTAAATAAATATTGACAAAATATGAACAGGAAGTGATGAAAACTGTCATAGCTGTACGCCGGTGCAGTTGACGGTAAAGGAGCATAATACGTTACTAGAGTAGTACGATAGAAAAATTGTTCGATGTCAATCGCTGACGATGTTTTCTGCCTGACTTTTTACTTATTTATAATTGATAAATATTAGTTGTAATTTATGCTAAAAGATTTCATCACAATCGCTTGTTTCAAACTGCACTTTGATCGATGTTTCTGCGAAAGTATAAAAATAACAAGAACCATCAACTTCAAGCCTTAAATTGTTTATAAAAAATTTGGTGTGGAACAACACACGACTTTCTCTTACGCACATATGCCAATAGTGTCCACAAATCATTAGATTATTGCCTACGTTTATTTTGAAAACAATAATTGTAACAGTCAGCCATCCAAGTTACTGGACAGGCGAAAGGCTGCTTAACACCGGAAATTTTCTCTGATAAATTGCTTCAACGCATTTTTT
>JAHWXV010464779.1:0-10349 GCA_024586415.1 Phrixothrix hirtus | reverse complement strand
TTTATTAAGTAATATTAGAAAAATTCTTACATCATATTAAAGTACGACATTTTAACTTTACGATAAAATGAAATAAGTAGCACTTTCACTATATCTATGATCTATGATCATCGTTTGTTCTATCATATTCCATAGTGAGGCGGTTGGGGGAGCGACGGGCACAAATTTCCTGAGCTCAATTAATTTCTGATCTCCTGATACATATGAATAGATGTATCGGAAGTATGCTTTGAGGCCTGTATTCGAGTGCGTCGCTTTCGGCGGTGTTCGGAGGCGTAGTTTGTGTCGGGCCGGACGGAGGCGAGGAGTTAGCATGTATCCGCGACTAAGAATGCCACTCTGTAGGCGCTAAACGTCTCTCCCGAAACAGCGTCATTTTTGCAAATCTCAACCCAGCTATACATTTGCGAACGACGGACTATTCCGTTCGGTGAATGGTCTCGGTTCAGCGTAAACGTGTATCCGCTATTGCTGCAACATAGCGTACGACGACGCTGAAGGATGCTTGGCGTCGTTCACAATCAGTTACATAGCAACTTGTTTGTGATTGACCCAACGACGGTATAGTTTTTAATTCGGCAGTAATAACGCTAGGAATGCTCAGTCACACGCGTCCCCGGGGTTAGAATGTTCTGAACTCGGTATAGTTTCGTTACAGAGCGATATGGATAACAATTACATGTGTTTTAAACAATTCGTTTGCACAACATGATGTAATATTTCGAAATAGCTTTAAATTAGTTTTTACTAATTAATTATATTTAAATAATCAGAGTTCATTGTTTATATTACTTATGATTAATTTCAGAACGATCTTGACTTATTTCGGGCGGTAACGGACAATATCTGCATCAGGTTGCGTAATCTTTGTTAATTAGCTTATAGTATTTTTATAACAGCTTTTTATTAAGCAATTTTTCTAATTATTTTTTAAACTAAATTTGTACACTCGCGCACGGTATTGGACACTTTCTTCAAGTTTGTTAAGTTTTTAATTTAGTCCTACTAATTACACTTCCGTAATCATTAATATAGCGAAAATGCGTAGAATTTTAGGAATTCTATTAAATCGCGTTTCGCGTTATTAGGCGTTTTGCCGAAACGTTACAAGTGGTGTTTGTGATTTATCTATAAGAACAATTATAATTTAACAACATATTCTAGTAACTCCGCCGATTTTAAAAGTATCGATAACCTTTCAAGGAGACGGATTTGTGTAACCAATTTCAACCTTAAGGTGTGCATGCACTTCTAGCTCTCACTGTATACACTGTATATAGATAATTATAGTTCCTAGAATATTGAACATTTAAATAAGATTAATTAACCATTCCTTGAAATTCTATACCCTTTATACTAACAAAATATTAGGTTTGACGATTTATTGACCATTTATCCCAATACTTCGCCATTATATATTTCGGCCTCTATACCTTCATTTGAGGCAAGTTATCAAAATATTTTAAACTCCAACGCCGTCTCTATTTTTGTGACTATATGCTACTTATCTTTTGAATTTTGTATTAGTGTAAACTTAGTTGCGGGGTTGCTTTGCAAAAACAATCACCTGATATTACTTTTATTAGAGCCTTTGATGGTTCGGGAACGAACTTCATGTATCGAGTTTTTTTAGTACTGTAACACAGGTACACGAATTATTTCGTCCACCATTCCAAATTTAATGTAATCCAAACGATGACTGATTTCATCTGAGCTTTTGATATGAAATCAACATACAAAAATTAACTAAATGTCTTATTTAACGACATTTCTAGAATTGTTCCCAAAATTCAGCATTTTTATGTAGATTAATATATAGCTTAGGTAAATTGGCATGTGTCACAAAGTGACAAAAATAAAACATTAAATAAGCTAAGGATGCTAAAAACTCATAGAAGGGATTTAAATTTAAAAACTTTTTCGAACTTTTCTAATGAATTTTCAACGGAAAATCAGTTGTGATCTAAATTGGAAAAATTCAAAATGAATTTAAAAGGGCAAGACATGATTTCTTGTTCTAAAACGCAAACTGCGTCGCCATGACTATCAAGGTTTAAAAACAAGATATAAGATAAAATACCCCTTTTTGCTTAGAGAATTTGGTCAAGTGTGTTCTCGAAGAACATGCATGTTTTCGGTTACTAAGTGCATAGATAAGTTCAGTTCGCAAGTGATGAAAATACTGGCTATTACAGTTCATAGTAACGCACCCAATAAAAATAATTAACACTAACGAATATCAAGTAGAAAGGTTAGCAATTCTCCAAAATAACAAGTATTACAATTTAAAATTGTGTGAACCAAATATTCGAGTAGAATCCCAGGTGTGGACATCATCGAAGATGCCCAAAAGTAAGTAAGATTAAAAATTAAGTTTCACTCAAGTGTTTAAAATATTTTATAACGCTAATTGTAGTAAACCTGTATAAGGTAGAAATTTTACTTTACTTTATTTAGAAAATAATCCTTATTTGTATTTATTTTAGGCAGTTACATAAGCTTAGCTATGTCTTTTATTATTTCTAGAAAATTATTGTGTATGATAAAAATAATTAAAATCAACTCAAATTTACAAATTCGTTATTATTGATAAATAGATCGATATTCTCTTACCCATACTTCGTAGGAAGAGGTCAATGACTGAATTCAAATAAACTATATTAAAATTGTATTAAATAATGGTACGACAGACGGGGCTGGACGAACTCAATTTAGTAGTCAGGAAGGTAGTAAAATTGAAGCTAAATGTATTAATGTTGAACAACCTGCGTGTAAATAGAAGTTCACAAAGATCATTAAGACGACACTCCATGGCCTGGGCATATCGCGAAGAAGTATTCAACGATTGTTAAAACATGAGAAACCTTACTCACGCAACTTAGATTGTGCGAACAAAGTAACTAATCCCCAGTTTTGTAGACAACTTCTAAAATTAAAAAGTGACTACTCAAACATATTGAATTAATTCATTGCAGTTTACTCTGGTGGTCATCTCCATGACTAATTCAAAAAATGCGCTTAAACAAAAACAGCTATAGCTGATTTCGTAATTTGTCACTGAATAAATGAATAAGTTATTGCAACACGGGTTCATATTTGTTGCCCATCTTGCTTAAATCAACATAAAAGTTTACTTTTAAATATGTTACACGAATGTCCCAGTTTTATGATCTTTTTTAACTTAAAAATTTATCAAACTTCTCAAGAATTTGATTCAGTGTTTACATTGTTTTAATTATGGTAGTGTACACACATGTGTTAAATCGTATACTTTCTTAATTTTCATCATGTAATGTAATCTTTGCGTTATTGGTGAATCTTTCTGTCACAATTAAAATAGTCTTGTATTCATTATGCATGAAGAATAACACCGGTCAACAAATGTTTATTTTCCTATACCCTAAAACATGCACCATTCGTACTTTTTCATCCTGACTGAAAATGTTTACATTTTTCTTGCGCCACGTCTAAATTTTGAGATATTTTCAATAATAAATTTCTTATGAATATACTTATTGTTACTAAATTTGTGGAAATTTTCTGTATTGCTAGATTAATGATATGCTAGAGAACACAACTCTCAATTTTATAATAATTAGTCAAAATGTATGAATAAAACCATACCTATACGTTTTAAATTATTATTTATATGTTATTTTATATTTTTCTTCAGTTTATCATTGCCATTTCATTTTTGAAATGACTAAAAAGTAATTGTTTCTTAAAGTAGATAAATATGTATGTAAATATCTTATAGTCTGGTAATAATTTCTTGCTTATAATACTGAAAAGAGGGCTGTATTGTTGAACAGTTTCTTAAAAAATTTCAAAATTAGAACTTTCCTCTGACAATTGTTACAGGTTATTAAAAACATCCTACTATTATATACAATTTTGAAAACATTCTTTTTATAAAATCTGTTTAATAATTCCTACTTCTGTGTTATACAGGGTATAAAAATATAATGGTTATCCTTTTAAAGGCAGTTAGAGGAAAATTCGTAAACACATTTTTAATTAAAGAAAAATATGTAAAAAGTTATAGTTTCCTTAAAAATTGATTTGAAGTTATAGCATAGATTACTTTCGGTCTTGTTCACTTTTTGTAGTAATTCATTTGACATAAATTGAATAGGTTTATTTTATTTTGTCGCTTAGCTCCGTGATCTGTATGATGTCATCGAATTTGATCGTACGTTGACATTTCTCTCATTCCGTAATTAAATTGTTTTAATGTAAAAAACTATATAATTGCTTTAAGAAAATGGTCCCTAAAGGTGCGTTAATTCTGTAATAGACATTTCTTTATTAATTTGATATCTATAACAACAACTTTTTCTTTACACCAACATTAATTTAGAACAAGATAGCGCTTTCTTAGGGCCCGCTCAGACGGTACATATTATTCGGACTAGTTTACGAAACGACACTTTATCCGAATAAAGCAGTGGCGTATAGATTTTAATGGACTTGTTTACACATTATTTAATCGAATTCAGTTAAATTTGTTGTTCGATTCGATAAATCTACATACCGTCTGAACGAGCCCTAAGGGGCCATGGAAACCAATTTTTATGTATTTACAGAAATTTACTCATAAATTTTTACATTATGTCCAGTCGACTATAAAAATATTTGAAAACACTAGAAAATAAATTTGTTTGCATCTTAACGTAATCTATGTATGTATTTGAACTACTTGAAAATTATTCGATTTCTCTAGATCCATTACGCATTAAACTTGTTTTCTTACAATTTTTAAATTGGTACTTACTGAATGTAATGACATTTTCCATAGTTTGTTTCTCATTTTTTGAAACTGTAATAATATATTTGTAATCGTAATGAAATAAATTTAACTCGTATAATTTATTATGCGTAAATTGTGTTAAACCTTGTTGGGTAAATATCTACAATAATAAATCCTACGTATTTACAATTTATTTTACACATTAATAAAAATTATATTTACCCTCAATATTCAAAATTCAACGAAAGGAAGTTAGTCAGGGGTAAATTTTTAAATACACCTACATAGTTAAAAGAATGTGACCTCATTTGAAAAAATAAATATAGTTGCTTTGAGTTAAGGCAGGAGTATCAATTTTATTTTACGCGACTGCAGTAAATAATTGTATCTAGTTGTATTCCAATAGTAAAGAATTTCATCGGGATCGGATTGAAAATTTTACAAAAACGATTTGACGATAAAATTTCTAAAAATTTTATTTTTAAGATACGGGTAAATTTTTGAAAATTTAGGTTCCTGCTAGCTTCAGCTCTTAACCCTCACAAGGTCCTGTTGTATCATCCTAAGATCTTCAAATATCTACGTGATCTGCGGATTTATTGTTCTTATCTATAATAATAAATTTATTATGGCCATTTAAAGCAATTACTTTGCAATTGAGCGATATATGTGACCTACGTTGATAGTAATTGTGATAAAAATGCACACATGAGGTTTAGTTCGAGATTAACCTAAGCACAAATGGTGCAAACGAATCTGAATATTAAATTTAATTAAAACAGTATTCAGTGCTTACGTAAAGTAACGCATAAATTCGATAAAAAAAGACTCCATTTTTTTGTAAAATCGCTCGGACACGTCAAACTATTGAAATAATTCACAACGTTTTTACATATTTTTGAAGATTTTCGGCCATTTTTCAAAAAATTATGACGTCATCGTTATTTTTTTATATAGCAACTCCCATTTTTTATTCCGGAATCTTAAACAGCGTATTTGTTTACGCACAATAAGGTTAAAATTGATGTAGGTGGCAGAAGAAAACTTTCGAGAAAAATAGCATTGAAATTTAGAAATCTTAAAATTTATTAACAATGCTAAATTATAAAAAGTAACTACGTTAAGTGTTCAAACTGTACACCGTTGACGACCTGATAGTAACCAAGGCGATTAACAAACTCTCTTTGCACATTGTTGACATCTTCTGTAGAGATACGTCCAATTTCTATATGAATTCTGTCTTTTAAATCTTCCAAATTCACTGGCCGCTTACGGTATATCTTAGCTTTAAGTGTCCCCATAAAGTCATTTTTTGATTTTTTGCAATTCTTTCGAAATCTATTGTAACGTTTTTTTTTTAAATTTATTGTATTTCTTAGATTTTTAATGCCCTTTAATATAATTAAGAAGGTTTTACAGAGAAATGTCCGTAAAACGAGTAACCGGAAGTACCCTCACCATTAACTATGAATAAAGTAACTATGAAATTGAAAGTCCTAGATAAATGAAGATTTATATTTGAAGTCCTAAGTACATTTGTATGCTAAATTTAGAATTTGGTTAAAATCTAATTACCGGAAGTACAACTTTATTTCTGGTATTTTTAGATATTTTGGGATTTTTTTTGTTTTTCGCGATTTTCTCGAAATTGGTTGTAACCGTTTTTTTAAAATTTGTTGTATTTCTTAACCATTTAATGATCTTAGTTTAAGTTATTTCTCAGAATCAATTCCGTAAGTTGAGTAACCGAAAGTACGTTCACCGTTAACTCTAAATAAAATAACTACGAAACAAAATGCCCTAGTTGAATGAAAATATATATTTATGGTCATAACTGCGTTTATATGCGAAATCAGAAATTTAGTTAAAATCTAATAACCGGAAGTTCCACTTTATTTCGCGATTTTCTTGAAATGGGCTATAAGGATTTTTTTTAAACTTCGTAAATTTCTTAGCTACTTCATTCCGTTTTATATGAACTAAGCAGTTTCTGTAATGGATTTTCGAAATTCGAGTAACCGGGAGAATTTGAAGTATTAACTGTGAACAACAGATCTCAAAACTAAACATAATATAGAAGTGAAACTTTATATTTCAGTTTTTTATCTTCCGTACGAGATGTCAAGAATTTAGTTAAAATTGAATGATCGGAAGTGCCACTTTTGCGATTTTTAAGATTTTTGCGATATTCGCAAAACCAGTTATAACAATTTTTTTAAACTTGTTACTATTATTATGCCTTTAATGCCCTTTTACGGTTGTTTTAGAAAAATGCGTTGAAACTACTTATCAGAGAAAATTTACGGATTTGATCAGCGTATTGCGTACCCTGTAATTTCGATGGGCAACCGTTACAATTATCATTTCCAAAATTAACGTAAATAATAATTTATCTCACACCAGATTTTTGTATACTGATTGTAAGAGCCGAAAGTTATTAGACATATACAGTGACCCAATTCTATCGTCGCAAATTAACACTGCTTGATAGACTAACATTGACATAACACTAAAAATTAGATTACACTACGATACTAATTTGCAACATTGAGAAACATATAATATTCATTGGCCGATCTGTTATAATAAAAGGATAACGTAAAAGTGTTTGAGTACATCTTGTTGCTTATCACCATTTTGAAACCTAACGGTAAAATGATGCGATTGTGCTGTAGCCGCTACATAGCCAAAACAACAGTTGGACTCGAGCTCAAAGAACCAATAGAAAGTCTGCTATATTTTATCGATGTAAATAGTTAATAAATTAATGTAAATACGCCGATTTTATTAACATTTAGACATTGAATAGTCATGTACATATTATTTCATATATTTTCATTTAATAAATTAGTTTAACAGTTACCATCGATTCAATGAAAAAAAATTCTGATTTTTGTAAATAATAAAGATACAAGTCCTAAATTTAAATAGTGGCCATTTAAATCAATAAAAGTACTGCGCGAAGCAATATTTTAATTAATTAAACTGTCACTGAAAATCCTAATAATGAATAACAGAAAACAAAGTTAAAAGCATGCGTAAATACAACTTCTCGTTCGCAAAATTAATACAATAAGCTATCAAAGTCTTTGCACAAAATTAAACGTTAAAACCAGTATATGGTACCGGCACAAAGTAAAAATAAATGTATATGAGGTAGTTTCGAAAAGCAAAAATTACTTTAACGCTATTAAGCGACAGCAAAAACTAATAAATTAAAATTAAAATGTGCTGTATAAGACAACCTACAGAACCCTGGCCACCTCCGACTGTCAGTTACTCGGAAAACCACAAAGTGACCACTAAAGCAGCCATTATACCATAACATACGTTAGAAAAGAATAATATATGAAACGTATGTCTACCATGTATAGAGTGCAAAGCGTATGCTGTAGTTGAAATGTAAATTGACGTACAAAAGTATGGCAAGGTTTTGGTTACCATGGTTTCTAATAGTATCAATCCCTTTCTAATTTATCTTTATAAATCTTAATAGAACAGTTTTTGTAAACTACATCTGCGTTGCGTTTTAATTATTAGGCAATGACGCATTTTATTAGAATTAGGACTAATTTCATAATAAATTTAAAGTCACTTTTACTTTTAAAGTTATTTCTACTGATATGACCACGATTGTCTATACAATTTAACTCTAGAAGTCAAAGTAGTCTTTAAAATAAAGTAACTTTTAAGTTTATTATGAAATTGGCCTTTACTGCGAAAACTTTATCAGGAATGTGTACTTAAAATGTTACACAACAAACATTTTTTGTTGCAAACTCAGATCACCGCCATATCATTGTCAGTTTAACCACATTCGATTGGTATGGGGTTATTGTAAGCTATATTATAATAAAAATATTTAAGGACACCATACACAGTATAATGATGAAAATTTCAAGTGAATTTGGATAGTATCGTTAGAAAAGGTAAATGAAAATTATTCGCAAAAATGTATTAAACATGTACAGGAAAACATGTCCGAGTGGTGAGGTACAGGAAAGCAGTTTGATATCATGGAACTTCCTATTATTATTAATATCTACCTTTGACAAGGCAGATATTACTTTACACACATATTAGAATTGAGCGAAAAAACAAATAACCAACAAGTGTAGTATTTATTAGTTGTCACTAATTATTACAAATTACTACCACAATAATTATCTTTTGTTCTTATGTGCACCTTTTCAGGTTTAATAAATAAAAAATACAAATTTGGTAGTAATTTGTAATAATCAGTAACTAATAAAAATTACATTTGTTGGTTATTTGTTTGAATTTGAATATGTGTGTGAAATAAGAAAAGACTTACCTTATCCAAATCATGGCTAGTGTAGATTCCAAGATTTCTAGGACATTCGTTATAATATAGTTATTACCTGAATAGTAATTTTTTAACTAAATATGTTTTCTAAGAATGTTAAATGAATTTGTTACACTGAAAGTGCTGCGTTTGATTATTTTCCAATTTGAAATTGATTATTCTCAAATTGAAGATGATAATTATTAATATGAACGTGTTAGTTCCCAAACTAAATGTGACTGTTCTTGATTTGAACATTATAATTCCTAATTTAAAAGTGATTGTTCTCAATTCGAAGTTGTATAGAAGTAACGCCAAAATTCCGGTTTAAAATGTAAGATACAGCGTAATCGATAATTTAATACGTTATATTAAGTAATTAATCCAATATCTCAACGCTAATAAAGACCCACCCTGCCTAATCAGCGTCTTGGTCCTGGGTCCTAGAAATTAGATAATAATTTAATATTCTATATTAAATAATTAATCTAATATTTTGAACGACTGTCGCATTTTTCTACCTTCAACTCTATATTTTCTAGATCTTCATATTTTCAATGTATTCTAATCCATAGTTTAAAGAACTAGATGGCGTTGCCATTATATTTCATCATAATAAGTTGCCGGAGGAGCTATGCACTAATTTAAGATGACACTTGCCCCTAGATGCCTTGGTATTATTCATTGATTATAAAGCTGTGGTTGCCTACATTCAAAATTATAGGATAATTGTAACGGTCTTTTTTTCAAGACCAACCGACTTTTCAAGTTACATCTATATCGTCTATTTTCGCGCCGTTAATTGTCAGGTGCGCTTTGGGTTGCCTAACTCCATCTTTATGTGTTTGCATTCGCGAGGAGCGTTATCTGATCCCTTCGCGTGCTGAATAGCATTGTGTATTAGTTATTGGTGGAAGACGCACGTAATGGTTCCGTTTCGCTATTTACGACAACCTTTGTAGTTGATTCCTTTTCTTGGAATAAAACACCTATACTTTTAAGTATCCCCTTGGATACGTGCAAGCTCGATTCATCAATTTTTGTTTATTTATTTTCTAGTACTTTAAGTACGGATTTCAAAATGCCCGTCGAATTTGGGTATTCGCTGGCATGCTGGGAACGTCGATTGCTTCTGGAGGAGCCCGAAGCTTCGCTCTGGAGGGTTTGCTTTCGCCCTGGTCCGACGACCAACGGGTTTGCTAAAAACGCCCGTTCGGTGACTTCGAGGCGATGATCTCCAGGTACCAAGGATAGAATCCGCTTTCTTTCTTCTTTCTCTGTGAACTTCTACCA
>JAHWXV010464745.1:0-13118 GCA_024586415.1 Phrixothrix hirtus | reverse complement strand
GATATGATATATATATATATATATATATATATATATATATATATATCATAGCTTATGTATCTATATTATGGCAAAATTGTAACTCGAAACCATACGAATAGCTGCTGTATCTTTTTCTAACGCTTGCCACCTCAACTTCGTAGTGGCTGTAAAAATAAAACTAACAGAATCTAGTAACTTTATTTTTACTCCAAATTGAAACGGACAGAAAATTTACAATGGAAAAGTAAATCATAGCTGCAAGCTAGTGAAACGAGCATACCTATTGCAAGGCTAGTGCAAATATGATCCGGATTATTATTATAACTCTTTATTGAAATAAAATTTTAAAACAGCAGAATTGATTTTCAATGTAGCGCCCTTTGAAGTCAATGCACTTTTGTCATCGTCTTGAGATATTTATAATTCCCTTAGAATAAAAGTGTTTTGGTTGGGAGCGCAACGAGTTTTGCACAACATTTTCAACGTCACCACTACTTGGAACCTCTTTAAGAATACAAAACGGACTGAAATCGCAAGGTGACACGTTTGATCCGTAAGAAGAGCGGGAACAGATTTCCCAATGCATTTTTGTCACAATTGCCTTAATAATATGGAAGATTTACATCTTTGATGGATTGATTCAATCGTCTTGATCGAAAATCGGGTTTAACCTTTTCCAGCAAGAGTTGAGAGCAGAAAGGAGCATTGATTGTACGGCATTTTGATATACAATCTATGTAAATGACACTTTCCATGCTGAAGATAGCTGAGGTACAATATTCATTGATTTTTTCGGCTTAGATGGCATTTTGTCGTCATTCAATACTTACATTCTTAGACACTGGACTAAACTAATACACCTAGGACGTCACATTTTAGAATAGCTTCTCTATTTGGTAAAATGGTTTTCAGATGCGTTGACACCTGGACTTTTTGATTGTTTTGTTACACGCTAAACAGTTCTGGAATTCAAGTAGTACAAATCTTCCTCTGAATAATATATTCAACACTGATAATACTTATTTGTAACGTTACTACGATATTATGCGCGAAAATCATCTGATCATTACGGATAAGCTCATCGATTAACTAAATACTCTCAGGAGCGGGTTTTCAAACGCGTTCGCGTCTTTCTTGGAAACTCATACGCCAGTTAGGTTCTTGAAAGGGTATTTTTCTCAAATGCTGACGAATGTTGGCAACATTTCAGTGGATTTTCCGTTGTCGTTAAAAAGAAGTGTAATAGTAGAGCGTTGCTCAAGAGAACTAGCATTGGTTGATCAGGCATTGTTGTAAATAATAAACAAAACAAATGCGACAGTTAAGTCATATTGTAGACCTTCTGAACTGTATAATGCACTACCACGTAACGCCGTTGTGGCATTATGTAAATATTAGTATTGAGAGAAAAAGTCCGGATCATATTTCAGCTGCTCTTGTATTTAACAATTACTTGAATGGAGTTGCGCACATAAGGAAACTATTAGGTTATTGAGTTTCGGTTTGCTTACGTTTGCTAACGAAGATGAAAACGTTTTTTATCGATAGATCTGCACTAGCCATTGCACATTTTTTGTTACTAATATTTAACGACTATTTGTTAATACAATGAATTAATTGTAATTTAAACCTCTTACTTACAACTTTACATTTAAACGTTAGTTATTTGATTTTTAGAAGATAGGGAATAAATTATCCGAGAAAGTCAATTATATTCAAGGTAAGGCAGCATAGGTAAACTTGAATGTAAACAAGTTTTGTCCGATCGATTTCAAGTTTCGATTTTACCAAATTTTGAACCGAATTCCCAAGATATCTGAATTTTCGAATTCGTTAAGATCTGCTTTTCATTTGCTTATTGAGACACCTTATTGGCAACACAAGTAATCTTGAATTTCACTTAAAATCAACGATCTCTGCTTGAGCTTAGCTGTCGGTTGTTACCTGTCCGGGAATGTTTTAACCGTAATAAATAAAATTCTTTAATAACAGTAGTCGAAAAATTATTTTGATTTTCGTCAAATTTATACATAACTTCATGTTTTTGAATAAATATTTGATTAAAAGTCAGTTGATGAAGTTTTTGTAACAAGTCAAGCTTAGCACTATTTTACGTTTTTATATTGTTCGTTTTTGAGGTCGAGTTTTCGGGATATGTTTCAGCAAATAATTTTTTTTAATAACAGTAGTCGAAAAATTATTTTGATTTTCGTCAAATTTATACATAGCCTCATATTTTTGAATAAATATTTGATTAAAACTCAGTTGATGAAGTTTTTGTAACAAACCAAACAGCATTATTTTAACGTTTTTATATCGATCGTTTTTGTGGTCGAATTTTCGGGATGAGGTGTTCCAGCCGTACGGATATTTACGTCTCAAAAAATATATTGGTATGAAGCCTAGGCGTTTATTTCCTATTCCGAGAACAACTATGTTTTAAAAGTTTTCTTCTGATGAAAAATTACCGATATGGACTGGATTTGAAACCGCGTCCTAAAGGAGACTGACATGCTAGCCGCATCTGTGTTGTAAATCACATACTTAGTTGATTTCTGTGATTTATTTGTCGAAGTTGATTTGAGCGTTATGTTTCTAGTCGAGAAGTCAGATTTTAAATTTAAACACTGTCATAGTGGCCTTAGGTCAGAGAGATAATGCAATTTAATTGGGGAAGCACAGGCGCTGCTAGTCTTGAGCAATTTAGTTGTTTTTAAAACAAAGCTTTATTAAACAGTTTAATGTAGAGACTAGTATGAACTTGATTTTAATAATATACCAATTATAATTTTATTCCAGGATTAAAATAAACAAATAATTTTATTATTACTGTGTTCAATTGTGATTTAATAAATTTTCGAAAATTAATCATTTTTTAAATTCTATAAAGATGAGATATTTAATATAGATCTCTATGCAGCGTACGATACTTATCTCAAAGTTTTTGTAATTTTTCTCAAGCAATATACTTTCATTAAAGATTTCCTAGAGATTATGTTTATCAACCCTTAAAGCGTAAAGGCATCTTTGTATGGTGAATTGATGTACGTTTCTCAATTTAGGATTAAATTTATTTCCTATATTTCCGAGCTCCTTTACTATTTATTCTGTTATTAATTTATTTGTTTATTTATAAAAATATAGCTAGACTATTCAGACAAGAAATTGATTAAGATGTTTTCATGAGAAATTCAATAATAATTTAAAATGTCCTAGCAAATTATATTCTAATAGTGAAATAATTGCCACCTACACGTTAGCTTAAATTAATATGCTCAAAATTAAGGGTATATTGCATCGTATCATTATTAATAATGTTTAATTATTCGTCTAGATTGAATTACTACGCTTTAGAGTGCGTGGGATTTGTCATTAATGTTAATATCTCACATATATCAATTTTGCAAAGCTTTCAAGTTTACTAAATTTAATTTTTGGTATCATATTTTTTTACAAAGCATGGAAGGCATATTAGACTTGACTCCTACGAGAGTCTGGGCTGTAATGCTTCAATAAAAGTAGAAATTTTCAACAATAATCCTTTTTAATGCACTGCCATGATATAAATTGAGTGTAATTAAATCAACATAGTCTTACAAAACTGTGAACATTTCTTGGGCTTAAAATATTTAATAAAAAAAAACAACGAAATTTTACCAACTTTACACCAAATGATGCTACTACATTCTTTAGGAAAAATGCCAAAATGGATAATACATCTTTTTTTAAATACACTTTAGAAGTACAGGGTTATTCATAAGTCCCTCCGATAGTTCGTGACTTTATTACTAAAAAAGTACTGGACATGGAAAAAAACAAATAATATGAGTGTGTGTACAAACTCTCAAAGTTTCGATTGGTAATTACCCGCTTTTCTTATGTTGCAGGTTTGTCTACTAGAGCGATTGTTGTCCGAAACATGGCGTTCCGAGGTGAAGAGCGCGCCTTTGTTGTACTGGAATTCGTTAAATGTGAGTCTTTGGTGACAGTCCAGCGGATATTTCGTACTAAGTACCAGAAACAACCACCAACACACAAAACAATCCGTGAGTGGTACAACAAATTTTCTCAAACTGGCTGCTTGTGTATTGCTAAATGAAATGGCAGGCATGTGAATGAAGAGAAAGCGGAGTGTGTCCGAGAATCATTCTCGAGGAGTCGAAAACAATCAACAAATCGTGCAAGCTGTGAACTGGACATACCACAACCAACGGTGTGGCATATTTTACGGAAACCACTTCATGTGAAATGGTACAAATTGCATCTATTACAGGCACTATTTCCCCAAAGTCGTGATATTCGGCATCGATTCTGTTTTGATTTTCAAGAGCGGCTACAGGAAGATGGGTTTGCAAACAAGCTTGTCTTTAGTGACGAAGATACCTTTTATGTGTCATGGAAGGTGAATCGCCACAATGTACGAGTTTGGGGGACAAAGAACCCTCATACAAGTGCAGAACACATACATGATTCACCTAAATTGAACGTTTGTTGTGCTGTTACATCTTCCAAGGTGTACGGACCATTTTTCTTCAAAGAAAAATCAACTACTGGTATTGTGTACATAGATATGTTACAACAGTGGCTGATGCCACAATTACGAGCAGAAAGTGAGGACTTAATTTTTCAACAAGATGGAGCACCGCCTCATTTCCTGACAGAAGTCCGAGATTATCTCAATGATCAACTCCCTAATCACTGGATTGGACGTAGTTCTGATGATGATATTCGTCTTCTTCCATGGCCGCCTCGTTAACCTGACTTAACCCCGTGTTACTTTTCTTGTGGGGTTATGTCAAAGATCGTGTGTACGTGCCTCCTCTGCCACGTGATTTGAGAGAACTACGTGAGAGAATCAGACTTGCTATCACCATGCAATGTTACGTCGGGTGTGGGAAGAACTTGATTCTCGCATTGATGTTTGTCGCGTCACAGGAGGTGCACACATTGAACACCTATAAGGTGCAATCAAAACTTTGAGAGGTTGTACACACACTCATATCATTTGTTTTTTCCTATGTGTCAGTACTTTTTGAGTAATGAAGTCACGAACTATGGGAGGGGCTTATGAATAACCCTGTACATGTTGTATAAGGTTCGGCAACTTGTAAAACAAGAAAGTAATTCAAAGTAAATACATCTTACGTCATAATTAAGAGAGTTCCGAGGTCTAGGTCTGCGAAGCTGGTCAGAGCAGGGGAAGTTCGTCTTAAGAAGAGTTTTTGTGCTAAGTAGCACACCAAATACGGATTACACACTTAGTTATTTATACGAATTAAGTAAAAACCGATAACAGCTAACTACAAGATTGCTAAACAGATGATTATATCTCTTAATTTAATCTTTTGGACATTCGTTTTTCGCAGCTGCTTACAGCATCTATCTATAAGTGTATGTAAAAATAAATTTACACAAATCAGGGAAGCTCCAAGTAGTCTAAATATTTACATATAGTACGAGGTCAAATTCATTTGGAAAATTATGTCAAATGCCAGCTTGATACGTCAAACAGTATTTGTTTGATTGCCTTTGTAATTAGATTTGCTTTCCATATCTGTACAAAGTGGAAAAACTTAATTTGCAGTGCAGTAATTAAGTATCAGAACTTGAAAAATAATACCTAAATTAATGATTGAAAACTTAAAAAATGTATTAGGCGAATCCGTGAAACGGGAGTCCTGACTGCTAACTGTCGATCAAAAGCGAACTCGTGCTGATATTTCAAAGCAAAGATTGCTCAAGTATAAACGCGATATAAGCGAGTTTCTTTGTAGATTAATAACGATTAATGAAATAGCTGCATCATTATCACCCCAAAAACCGAAGTACAGAATGGGCTTTTAGCGGAAAATATGCCTCGAAGAATCAGCTGAGAAAGACTTAGCGACTATATTTTGGAAAGATAAAACGTAACCTTTAAACCGTTCAGATGCAGAAATACAAAAATGATTACACTTTATCAACATAACACGCTAGATTACAAATCTGGAATTGTCTTACCAAAACTAAATTAATTGCGCTATAAATTACTTCCGCATGCACCTTATCCACCAGATTTGGCTTGGTATGACTACTTCCTGTTTCAAAATTTAAAAAATTACCTCGCTAGAAAAAATTCATAATGGATTCTGAAGTTGTAGTAAAACTGAAACTTCATTTAAAGGAAATAACATACGACTTCCTATTACCCATTATAAATTTAATTTGAACCTATTGACGTTAGTTACCTTCCTATACACCTACACTGTAAATCATAAAATTGATTTAAGAGCATAAATAATTCGTCGATTTATAATTTCCTATAATTAAATTTGCCACAGTCTAAAATAAAATTAAAACATGTGGCATACCCAGGACGAGCGTTATAGGTACGGCTGACTAACTACAGTAAAGAATGGTCGTAGATCTACCATAACTACGCGTCTAGACACTATATATAAAGACTAATTGTAAGTTGTGGATGTTACTGGTTTCGAGTCACCGGGTATATTCGATATTACTGTTATTTGTAGACAGAAAGTAGAAGTTCTGCAAGAATTACCGGGCGCTGGAACTACCTAAGCTAAAATAAAGTCGTAAGAAATAAAAGACACCACTTTGGTGATTTTAAGAATAGAGAGAATTTAACCTTGCGACACGCAGGTGATACAAGGCTGAAGACCCAAGATATAAATTACTACCAAAAATCAGAGAAAACTGACGAACTTTTAAGGGCGACTCACCGTGTATGTACGATTATTGATAATTTTTAATGCTTTTATGTAGGCATCTAATATCTCAAAGGCTGACTATGGAATTAGTAGAACGTTAGTTGGCAGGTTGGTTTCAGAATGAACTTCCCTGTATCGTTTATTTGGATCAATCGTGATTAGATAACTTAAGATAGTGTTCTAACACTACGCAAATTAAAAGGTTTATAATATTTAACAACTATATATTGAAAAAATTTAAATAAAAGAAATGCACACACACGCGCGCGCGCACGCGTGTACGCACGCACGCACGCGCGCGCACGCATGCACCAACGCGCGTATGCGTGCACAAACACACACACACACACACTTGTATAATTAAACACAATAAACAGAAAAGGAACAGTTAATAATTAAGCAGTACATCGATACTGAACGGATAGTTGACTTTAAAACACACCCGGACGGAAAAGAGCGCGCCTGGCTCTTCGTTATACTTCGACAAAACAGTATCAATAATTGCTAAAACTATAAGACAAAGACCGGATGAGCTCTACATCTAATCGTAATAATAGGTGATTCAATAAGTTTCGTCGATCAATAAGAGATGGCGTTATTAGGTTCGACGTTTTAATTTTCTAAAGATGGTATTACTGTTTTATCAATACGTGTGAAGTTTTATGTAGATCTATCAACTCAGTCGTATATTCACAGCTATTCAAAGTTGACGTTTCATAGTATTGTTTTACAATAAAAAATTGAATACCGCCCGGTAATAAAATTTTTATTTTTGGAAGGTGTAGCACCAAAACAAATTCATAAACGATTGTTAAAAGTATATAAGGACTCTTCACCTTCAATTACAATAGTAGAAAGATGGGTTGGTGAATTTAAACGTGGTCGTATAAGTCTTGAAGACGATCAACGTGAAGGACGTCCAAAAAGTGCAACAACACTAAAAATCATAGCAAAAATAAAGAATATGGTTTTGGAAGATCGTCGATTAACCGATAGAGCTTTAGTAGAACCCCTAAGGATCTCACTAGGCAGTGTAAGCAATATTTTGGCTGAAGTTTTGGATTTCAGAAAGCTGTGTGCACAATGGGTGCCTCATTCGCTAACAATGGAACAAAAACACATTCGAATACCACTTTCTCACCAACATTTGAAGCCTTTTAGAAAAGATAAAAAGGATTTTATGCATCGTTTCATCACTATGGATGAAATTTAGGTCTACAACCATGATTATAAATCAAAACAAGAGGCTAAGAAGTGGCGTAAATCCGGTACTTCGACTCCGAAGCGAGTTAGGGCCCAGAAATCGGCCAAGAATGTGTTATCATCAGTTTTCTGGGATGTAAAAGAAATTTTGTTCGGTAAAACAATGGTAAAACAATAAACTCAGATTATTACTGTAACCTTTTGGACCAGCTGGATGTAAGAGTTCGTGAGAAAAGACGTGGTTTACAGAAGAAAAAACCATTTTTCATCAATACAACGCACCCTCTCCATCACGAAAATCAGTAAATTAAAGTGCGAATTGTTGCAACACCCACCCTATTCGTCAGATTTAGCTCTCTTTGACTTCTTGCTGAAGAGGCAATAGCAGCCGTGGTAGTGTATTTTGACAGTCTTTCGGATTCTCACTTCAGGGATGGAATCCGTAAGTTAGAAGATCTTTAGAACAAGTGTATTGAAGTTCAGGGAGAATATATTGAATAATAAAATGTATTTCAAACCATCAAATCGTCTTTTTCTTATTGAACGACAAAACTTATTGAACAACATGTATATATTTAGAAATTCAATTTACTTATAATAAAACATTAAATTAACAAAAGTAAAACTGGTTATTTAGGTAATTTTAAATATTAGTTCATACATATACTCTACAGAATAAACATGAAATTGTCTTTTACTTGAAAGTAGTTTAACAATACTGATGTTTGGGATTTTGTTACATGACAAAAACTAAGATGCTAACGGAGAGCGCTTAGATGCTCGCATTTACACTTTATGGTAAATAAATAAATAAAATAAGTCACATACGTCGGTGATGCGAAACAGTAGGTTTGACGTAAATAAAACTTAGGATTTCACTTTCAGGGATGGTGTTTGGAATTTCTTTAGCTGAAGAAATCAAAACTAACCTGACGATAAGCAGCAATAACCCAAGTTGAACTGGCTGGAATGTTTTAATTTTCCCTAGGTTACATAACTGACAAATACAGTCCCAAACTGAAATTCGGTCAATCTGACTCCATACCAAAAAGCTAAATTAGGGAACAACCAAATGATTTAAAGCTAAAACAGAAACACCTCACCTCCGAAATTTACTATTACCTAATACATTTAGTTGTATTGTTAAAATCTTGATTGGTTTCAACAAAAAAACCTTAAACGAGAATTGTATTAGCATGTACCACAGAAGCGGCACTTTTACACCGCGGGACGTGACCTTTGAGGCTTTTCTAACAACTACTTCTTTCAAAAACGTATAGTAAGCACGTAATTACTGGTATCCAATATGGTTTTACAAGGAAAACGTCACGAGACAGCATAACGCAACTGTTCGACTTTAGCATTGGGCCTGAAACACTTTTTTTAATACAAATGTGCAACACTTGATACAGGTTATGGTTGATTTTCACCTTGTCTTATATTAGTAAGCATATATGAGGGTCAGATAGTTAAAAATCGAATATCTAAGTGGATTTTGCCTCATGGGAAAAAGCTAATGTACCAGACAACGTAGTTGACTTTTATGTGTGGTATACGGAGTATGAGTTGAACACAGTACTCATAGTTCAGTTATCAAATAGGAACAGTGCACTGTCGTGTGCTTTCCAACAGCGGAAGGTGTTGGAAGCAAACAGATTCATATGCGAATGGAAACAGTGCTTGATGAACATTGCATGGCGAAAACATTTGCAAAATCACTCTTTCCTCAGATTGAGGCAAGGAGGCAGTTAGTGGAGTCATGTTGACACCTTACGACCGAAGTCGAATGATGATATTGTTTTTCGACCATTATAGGCAACTTATTCTAGAGTTTCAGAAAAAGAGCAGCTGTAAATTCCGATTGCTCTGTCGAAACGAAGTTGCAATGGGAGATTTCCCTCGGATGGTATCATTTTACTCCACCGCAATATCCGACCGCACACTGACAATGTCGTCTGAGAGACATTGTAGCAATTCAACTGGCATACCATCGTGTAACTTTTGTATGTTCGGGGATTACTCTCAAAGGTTAGTGATTCACGTTGAACAATGATGTGAAGATCGCAATTTAAAAATTTTCCAGCAGAAACACAGATAAGTTTGTCATTTCGTTTCATAGTGGTGTGTTTCAGTAGATGTAGTGATTATATGTAGCTGATTTGAAGCTGGGGTCCTTTGCCATCATTCGTTCGATTTTTAAATATCTGACCCTCATATATGTTATAACAAATTGATAGTTAAATTATCTGAGCACGAAGCTAATATCACATGAAAATCATTCTGCAATGCAAATAAAATTTAATAACAGAGCGTGATTTGTATGTGTTTTTGTGGTTGAGACATTTGGATGCGGATACCCGCATTGCCCTAATAGATTCAATCGATATGTTGATTTTTACAAACCTTGATGTATTCCAGTTTCCAGTGGCAAATATCGCACTGAATTTTACTCTCAGATACAAGCATACCATCCGCTGAGCTACCGAAACCAACTACGAACGGCAGTCTATTTGTTTGTAACTGATAGGCGCAACCTCTGATATAGGAATGAGCACCTTTATATTTGTTAAACTGCAAAATGAGGAACACGGTTCGAGCGGCAACGAGTAATCCCAAATGAGAAAATAAGTTTAGTAGTAGTTTTGTGCAGTCAAACCCAAGTTTTAAGAACTTTCATCTCTCTGTCCTGATAAAATTCAGCAGGTACACGAAAACTTTATCGTATCAGATGAAAGTCGTTCTCATCCAAGAATGATTTACTGCAAACACATGGTGTCTAATCGACTAGTTTTGGATAGTGAGTCTTTTCTGGTGTCACTCAAGTCTAGCGCGCTTAAAGTATCTTATACCAGACTTATGGGGACCTATATATATATTTTTTATTCCAATTGTGTTTCTAGTCTAATAATTCATATCAAGACTACAAGTGCACGTTTTCTTAGAAAATAATGTTTGAACGGAGACTCCGAGTCGATCATTCTAATTTCAGCTCTGAGCTGAACGAAACTAGACAGAGCAGGAAAACCCTGCGGTAGAAATGGAGTCACCGAAACACAATACCCGACACAAGTTTTCTTAGCATTTTCGCAATAGTAATTTAACCCATATTTGCCCACGGCCATTTTTTATTAGTTTATTTATCAATTGTTATTTATTTATGAAATATACATAAAAAGAAATACATGAAAATTGTTTTTTTTGTAATTTTTGATCAAATGTGTAGAAAAAATAGGTGTACTTTAATGGGTACAATGGGATTTAGGAGGGGAAATAACTTATAATCTTATAGTCTCGCAAACCGTCTTATTTTTATTCAAGAATGAAACTTTATAAAACAATCGCGATCTAAATATTACGTAACTTCACATTTCAGGCAAATCCATCTAGCTCGCATGTGATATTGTCGGCATTTCAACTGATAATCAAGTTTTCTTGGGAAATGTCCGCCTTCGCTTCTTGCAATGCTAGTTGGAACACTTCCAGTTGGTCGTTTACTGCAATATGTAGTCTTTTTACTGGCTTTCAAGTAATACCTAGCAATTTCTCTAACAAATGCCAGTAAATCTTTTTTGTCGTTGTAAACGAGAACATCTAATTTCCAAACGTTAACAACTGCAACATTTAGCATATGCGTAAAAAGTGGCCACCACCATTTTTTTCCTTATATGCTGATTCTGTAATTGTTTACAGCTTGATCAAGTTGATCCACACCAAGTTATAAATCAATCTGGGTCGGGGCACATCAACTTTGTCCTTATTCTCTTTACACCAACGCTTTACCTTGACAGGAGGTTCAACTATGTCATAATTTGTACCTACGGTTACAATGTTATTATATCTCCATTGCAAAATCAGTAGACTATTTTCTTTATCATATTTTAGATAAAAATATCCCTTATTTTGCTTCAACACTTAATTTTTCACAGGGAAGGAACGCCGTTTTACACGGTTGGTATGTAGAGGTCCCGTGGCTTTGATGCGACGTTCCCTAAGGGTTCTTGGTAGTCGTAACTGGGGAAGTAGTTGTTAAAGAATACAATATGATCAGTGGGTTTATTAACGATTTGCAAAAGATCTGAAACAATTTTAGATCCTAAAGGCAATTTATCATTTGTCGATGTGGTTTCAGTCGTTTTTACTCCACAGTAGGTATCGAACCTGTAGAAATACCACTTCAACTACATATTATCCAATCCTTGTATTCAAACCTTATTGGTTTACCCCTAATGAATTGTTTTGAAGAATGATATCCGCAGTATTTCACCATTGCTACATCGATAGAAATCATTTGGTGAAAAACTCCCCACTTTAAAAAGTTTTGGTTTAGTTTGTCCATTAGTGGCCGTAGTTTGTATAATTTGTCATTTTGGGCAAGAGCAGAATTGTCCGCTAGGTGTAAATATCATTTTATTTCCATATATTGTAACAATGTGACGTTTCAGTCCTTACTGAAAAGTGTACAAGGAATGAAGGACTTACGTTCTACCCAATGGTAGCTCTTAGTCGTGATGGGCGATTCTTCGTATAGCTTATATTGGTCCTGCGTACCCCCGTTTCGATTATTCGGGTGATCGAAACTATGATGCAATGGCGTAATTAAGGTGGACGTCGTTTGTGCTAAATGACGTCGCCGGAACTTCCATCACGAAACTAACTTCTATTAAATGTTTATTTCGGTCATCAGTGGAATTGAAAAGATATGTAATAACACTAGTTTATTGACATAAATAAATAAGTAATTCCAACGGTATAAATAGATAAACAATTCAATGGTCAGAAATAATGAAGCAATTCAAATATAAACGGAACTCAAAATTAAAATCATTCGAGTTTGTTAACAAAATAGTTAAAAATCTAAGACAGAAAACAAAGTAAATTATCTATGAATGTTCGCCTTTGTAAATTATATCGGGGTTCAGATGAGACCTGGAGACGGGCGTGTCGCAAATTCAGTCACGGCACTTAAGCGGACGGTGGGCGCAAGTTTCCCAGACTCGTTCAATTTCTGTTCTCCTGATATATGTAAATGCGCGGGCTAGCGGTATGACTAGAGGTATATATATACGAGCGTCGCTTTCAACGGCGTTCTGGGTGTAGCTTGCACTGGGTCGGGCGGAGTAGAGGGGTTGGCGTGTACCCGTGACCAGAGATGCCACACAATAGGCGCCAACCGTCTCTGTCGAAATAGCGTCGTTTTTGTAAATCGCAACCCAGCTACACATT
>JAHWXV010464588.1:0-10270 GCA_024586415.1 Phrixothrix hirtus | reverse complement strand
TTGATAACACGTTGGTACCGCTTCTGGACCCCATTCTCCTTCTGTAGCTTACCCAGGCAATTGTAATCCCCGTAAGTTTGAATCGTACGTTACAATTTGGCGTAACGAGCAAGCAAAAATTATACATTACACTTGCAGTGGTACATCTTTTGGAGTATTTATTAAACCTGCTTCAAATCTTTTTCTCATATTAGAGGCCTCAAAAATTCCGCCATCACCGTTTTTGCCATAACCTCCGATATTAACATAAATAAATTTATAATTCGGATCAACTATTGCCATAAGTACTATTCAAAATTTTTTTGATAACAAAAACGATTGAACCCAGTTTTATTGGGACACTTGATAGTAACACGTTTCCAATCAATACTCTGAATACGATTTGGAAATTTCCAGATATCTTTAAATCCTTTTACAGACTGTTCCCAAATTTCTGTTGTAGGTTCAGATACATAAATACCTTTCATTCTGCTGTAACTTCCGTTACAGTTGATTTGACTAACTGTTTGAAATTTAACTTTAAAACTGTGAGCAATTCTAGAAAAGCAATCTTCAGTGGCGAAAAATCTGAAAAAAAACACTATTAGCATTTTGCCTCCTTCATTCTAAACTTTCGTAAGTCAAGTTGTTATTGTGCTATATGAAAAGCGTAAGTTACGTTTTTAATGGAAAAGCCAGAGAGATCGACCTTCTATTATGTACATTACAATTTTCCATATACAATGGTGAATAAACAAAAAAGCATGTATTCACAATAAATACATATTGTATTTAAAACAGTTTTTCTTGGAAATGCAATAATGCCACTACTACTACTACTACCCATCACGCTATTCCCTTAACGGGGTTGGCAAAACCACTAGCAAACCTCCACCTTCACAACCATTGCATGCACACATACACTAACCCCTATCACTACCACCGCCCTTTCTCCACAACTCCCAGCACTCTACAGTATCTATACCAGCCCACTATTACCTACCAATCCTACTATCACCCATTCACTATTTGAATAGTGCAATAATGGACTCACGAAAATTTAGAATTAAGGCAAAGTGACAGCAATTTGAAAAGAACAGAAAAAATAATAATAAGCTATATTCTTAACAAAACATGAATATACGTATTGTGACTTTCTACTATTTTCTTCAGACCTCGTCAGTTTCATAGTTGTCTTATTTATTTCAGGTGAAGTAAAAAAAAATGAAAACATCTGAGGGACACCTATATGTGACACAAAAATAAATAAAACAAAAACTGGTCAAGCTGCAAAAACTGGTAAAAAGTGGCCTTGGTCAGATCAAATAACGTCATTTCACCTTTTTTTGTCATTTGCAAAAACATCCTCAAATGTCAATGATAGTCAAACAACTGATGATAATATTAATATAAATGATACTTAAAGGTTCACGATGAAGAGGATATTGAGCCACAACTTCCAGAAAACAACTCCAGCCTTGATACTTAACACAAAGAAACATTACATGATGCAACTATCATAGATTTGGCCAAGACTCCAGAATCAGCATCACCTCTAGATTCTACAACGCTAACATGCTCGACACCTATACCAGTGAAAAAGAGGAAAAGTAAAAATGCACCAGGGCCCAACTTCATCAGTGGACTCTTTGATTAATTACTTCCAAAATAAAAATAAAACCGAGGTGGATGAAATAGACATGTTGTTCTTAGCTTACGCATGAATTGTAAAACCATTCTCAAAAAAACTATAAGTTGTAATAAAAATGAAAGTTTCTTAGATTAACATGGAACAAGAACTTCAGAATCTCCATGAAGAGTCATCAACGTCTCTAAATCATTATAACTTTAGACCTATAAGTGTTTCTCGTTCCTCTTGCATTAGTGTTCATAGTCAACCTAATTAACCATACTGCGAGCACACTCTGCGACATCAGTAGTCTACAGATAGAACTTTTTATCAACTTGATCCAAATATGGCATGCTCAGAATTAGTAGGTACTCTTAAATGAGACACAGCAGAAAATTATATTACACTGTTTAACGCTCAAAACAAGTAACCATTTGCAAAATTTTTTAAATGTTTTTATGTATAGTGTTCTATAATAAAATGTATAAAAGGCTTAGTGGTTTGTTTGCCTTAATGTTATAGCAAGTCTTTCTTCTACTGGTATAGCTTCAAGATAGTTTATATTCATTTTTGTAATGCCTTCTTTCATAAGACATAAAACCTCATCGAAACATTGGCTGGCCATTCTAAAATAAACATAAAACCGCTTTTCATCCTGTCTAAGTTGTGGAATTAGTGTATGGAATTCACTAAGCTCCTTGCGTTCTAAATTGATTTTATGAATCCACTTTCTTTTCTTATTTCTGAAAAAACAATGTTTAACGTATAAGTGAAAACAAAATATTGAATGAGTATCCGAAAAGACATTATTATACTTATAAGTGATAGGTTTCTAGATAATATAACTAGTCGGGAGTTTTCTTCAGTGTTTGCTTATTGTAGAAAATATGTATCTACCTTCCAGAAATTATACGTAAATGTTTTTTAAATAAATCCATGGAATTTTTTCTTTTGTAACTAATTTAGTGGTTTACAATAAGTACAAATTGAAAAAACTTGAGTACTTTTATTCATTTTATCAAAATATTAGGAGTATCATTTATCATATGACTTCTTATAATTTATTCACTGAATGACAAAATAATATGACCATCACCTGGAATTTTTTCATCTTCTAATGCAAGAAATAGAAGTGCTTCTTCCTCGTACGGTGAAGAGTACATTGTCATGAGTGCAACCATGCAAAACTAATACTTTGTCGCACTCGCCACCGCTGTGAACATTTTGTATCGGTTTGGGAAGGCCTTAAATCTTAAAGAAATTTACATTATAATATGTTTTCATTCGTAAATGGCCTCATATGTCTTTAAATAGTTATTGCTATAAACGCCGTCAACATTATAAACGCTCTTACACTAAATTTTTGGAATAGAGTGCTATACCCCATGTTTTCATTCATTTCATGGTGAGTAGTTTATCGAAGAGTCATAAATGAAAGCCTCATAGCGCTTAAAATGTATGAAAATAATATTATCATTTCTACCTTCAAAAAAGCGACGTTCATTAATAGGACGAAATCGCACTCAACAACGCGACCTCGTAACGCGTTTTAAAAAAAGTGTATGATTATCAGATCAAAGCATAAATGTGCGAAAATAATGTCGATATATGCTTAAAGCGTTAAATCGATGAGCTTTGCAAGAGAAAACCTCAGTAGTAGGAGTTGGTATATAGCAGATGCTGTAATTTGTATCCTGGAACGCCAGCTTTATTAATAATTTAATAAGACGCATATTAAAGATAAAATGATGTAATTCGGCAGAATACAAGTTACATTATCTGTTTCATCTGGAAAACTTATTGAAAAATGACGTTTTGTAACAATTCGTATAATTTGAGAATTTCTTACAAAGAAAACACTTTGATTAACAATAATCTTAACAATGTTGTATGTATTATTATTGTATGAATAATTGAACAGTTCAATTTAATGTAAAGAGTAAAATATTTGAATTTAGAGTCCAATTCTATTAAGCATTGATCCTTGGTGGTTCGTATTGAACGACAGTTTGCCTTTTAGTTTCTTTTAGGTACTTAGGAGATGACTAATGGCTGCAAGCTGTATACATGCGATAATATTCAAAATGCGAGTACTAAATAAAAATTAACATAATACTAAGGCCCTATTAAATTAAGAAACGAACTCCCTATACTAGAAAAAAATTTAGTTAAAGTTATATATGACTCGTGAGCTCAGATATATTCCGTATCGAAATATTAAATCCGCGCAGGAGTAATCTTGTAAAGAAATAAATTTAGATAACGTGAATCTTTAAGCTATACAACGATATGAGAATTAATGTGTAATTCATTACAATAAATTTAATGAGTTAATGAAACTACCAAACAATTGTTTAATTAAAGCTATTATAATTATAGAGAAAATTTAATTTTAACAGCCGTTTTGTTAATATAATTTTATGCGGAAAATATAAAAAAAATTAATCAAGTGAAATCCCGTGATTAAAATTGAATTAATCATCGTTTTATTTAAATAGTTTGCTAAATAAAACAGTGATATATGTTTTAGTCACGGATGGATTCAACTACTTTTAAAAGAACAACTTATTAGAATATTACGTTGAGCAAGTGTTGAGTGTCTATTGAGCAAATGCTTTTTTCTCAACTGCTGAAATCCGAAAGTCCATAATTTACTTACGACAACTAAAAATTCATAATAATAAATAAGCTAGACATAAAACTAAATAAATCTGTAGGAATTAAAGATGAATACGATAACAGTTATTTCGTGCTCGTTTCACGTGAGTGGTTAAAAAATGTGATTTTTTGTATAGTATATCTAGAATCGGTAATGTTTAAAGAGTGAAACATCGATGTCATTCAGTTTTTGCGGCTTTTCTTTGATTTTATATAGAGTAATTAAACATTAAAATACATATGGGCGCCATCTATCGGCAAACGTATTTATGAAGTGAATCTGTTTTTTATAAATTTGTATGACATTTATCAGATACATGAAAAGAGTAAGTTTAATTTTATTTTACATTTATTTAATTATTCTAATACTTGAAGAAAAACGTTACGCTGTCAACATTATATCCTAGAAATCAATTTGAATTGCTTTTGACTCGTGCAATAAAACCAATTCATGCAGGAGAAACGTTAAAATCTACAGATTGTGATTATAATAATACTAGAAAAGTAATTTAAAAAATCATTTAAAGAGTTACAAGAGAAAAGTCATTCAAACGAATGTAATAGCGGAGAACAGGTAATTTGAAACATCATTTGTGCATTCACACTCGCTGCAATGTTGTCATGTGTGTAATTATAGTAGCATTAAAAAAACCGATTTGAAATATCAACAGCTTTTCATTGTGGAGAAAAACTGCTCAAGTGTTCTATGTGCGATTACCGTACCGCTAGAAAGTATAATTTGAAACCTTACTTACACGTTAACAGGAACGAGTGTGATTATAGCAATGTTACAAGGAATAATAGATCACTTACGTGTTTATGTTAGAGAAAAATCGTTCAAATTTTTTTTGTATAATCATAATTATAATATTGATATCCATAACTCATGATTGAAAGCAGAAATTATGTATTTTAAACACGTATTTAGAATTACTAAAAGAATTTACAATTTTTGTAAAATGTATATGATGTAATAAATTTATAGCGCCTCATGGATTGTTCGCATTTTGTTCTACTTGATAATGTGAACTTCCTATCGCTGATACATCCGGTTCTGTTGTATTTTCTAAGAGAAAAGTTCTTTGTTGATCAAAAAGCTGCACATTACGTTCTACGAGGTAAGCCTTTAATATGAATTTATCAGTTCTACAGTGAAATCCATAGTGTTATATAAATATTAATAAATAAAATAAATATAAATAAACTAAATACATATAAAAATTAGAAATTCGTAGTTACAAATTACATTTGTATATAATGTAAATGTTAAACCTAACCCAGTATAAATTGGAAATATAGCGATTTCATATACCTTTATGGTAAATTTTCAATAACCTTTATGCTTCATTATTAAAAATACTTACAGTACATGATTTTCTAGTTTCTAATTTTACAAACTGTTAACTATTAGTATTCGTCTTATTCAAAAGCTAAAATTTTCTATAATTGTAAATAATAAACAAATTATCTAAAACAATTTACAATTATATAATTTTTTTCCTCCACTTTGTAGCTTAACCAATGTTTTTGTGGGAAAATAACAGTTGGGCAAAGAGAATTATCCAAACTACAATTCATTATGCATAGTTAAAGAGTACGTTAATCACAATTTACCCTATAATTATAGAAAATTGAGTATTAGTAGGTAATGGAATACAGATGTTGAAATATACATTATGTCTGCAATGAGAGTATAATTATTTATAAGTAAGAAGTTATACATCTTGATATATTTTGTATAAATAAAGTTTACGCAAATGGCTTCAAAACTTAACAGCTCCTAATCAATGTAGGTAAATACATGAATATTCAATACCTGTTTGAATAAATACAGTAAGGGAGTTTTTATTAAGAACTCGGTTCGAATTTAATTTTTAAGACTCTAGATGGACAGTTCTTCAAAGCATCAATATAATTAATTTTTTTTTGAGTCATCGATCTGTTTTTATACTGGCTATGTTGATTGTCACATTCCGATATATTTCTGGAACTGTTATGATTGTCATAGCAACGCTACGATTATGCTTTACATGTGCGTTTATAGTTTATTACGGTACAAGATCGGCAAGTGCCTTATAAAATGGAGGAATATTTAGAAAGCCGAGACCTACGGGATCGGGGTTTGTTAATTTTCGAAATTTGTTGTACTAAGACACTCAACGATTGTGTGTCGTATACTATTGTTTGCGATATCGACAACTATTAACCAATTACGACAATTTGATATCAAACCTATACTCTGTTTAATACAAGTTTAGCAACTGTTATGAACCACAATATGCTAGTTGTGAAGCGAAATCGTGTCGTTACTATGACAATCACTATAGTTCAGGAAACATATCAAAACGTTACAATTAGCATAGTCGTTAAATACATAAAAACTAGTACTGTTATGAAACGGAGTAAACATTTGATATCAATTTTGTAATTGGTTGATAGCTGTCGTTGGCGCAAAAATTAGTGTATGACACGCGATCGTTAAGTGTCTTAATACAACAGGTCTCGAAAATTAGCATTCTAACTTTTTATCAACCAGTTATAAAGCACTTACCGGTCTGGTATTGTAACGCACGAAAACCATCTTGATTTAATTGCACTTGTTGAGTTTGTTTCATACATAAGTTCAATTTTATTTCAAAAGTTTGTTTCGGTTTAAAAAATTTATAAAACAGTTTATTAATCACACTCCATTTGAAAAATAATTTATTAACTTCCTACACAAAAGGATTTTCAAGTTGAAACCTTTTTACGAATTCATTATACAAATCTACATTGTTTAATAAGTACTGCAGAGACCAAAACAAGCAAAAACATAGGTGGCCAGGAGGCTGAGTTTGGAAGATGAGTTAGACCTGACTATTAAAGCTCAGATATTTTTTCCTAAATCAACTTTGCAGTGTTTTGGCAGACATTGCCATGGATCAAAGTCAGATTCTTCCGATTTATGAGACTGAACTTTTTTCTTGAAGTCTTGGCAGTGTTATGTAATAAACTGCGAGACGCTCTAGGAAAATATCTGATTTCTGGTTTACCCTGGTCTATTTTAACTAGCTTGAATATTTGGGAGCGAATATTGTTTTGTGATGAGTTTCCCTTAGTATTAAATGCAAACACCCAGTGACATACAGATGGATCTCGTTGGTTCAGCGTGTGAAACCAAAAAGGTGTAATTATTGGCGCAAGAAAACTTTTATTTACATCAAATAATAGTGTAATTTCGGAAGTAGGAAATTTAATGATGTTAAAATAACCAAAAGCAAAACAAGTACAAATAAAAGTAACACATTAAATGTAAAATTTGAATTTTATACAATAAAAAAGCAAATATTACTAAATTTAATTAGAAGACGTAACTAAAATATTTCAGTAGATTCAAATTGTAGTAATGCACAGTACCAATAAATTTGTGGTTACTTACAGAAGTTGAAACCATGCAGAATCAAATCCTATTCTGTTTTTGCGCAGAAATGAAACGGACAATATCGACTCTAAAGTAGGCTGAAGCAGAATAATTTTGTGCAAATTTGAAATAGAAATGTAAGTATATTAAAATAATAAATTTCAAAACGCTTTTAAAACTGTACGATAGCTTCAGCTACACATTCCAAACGGAGGAATACGGAAGCTTAAACGGTACGATATTCTAATAACGTAGATTACCTATGCCACATCGAAGCTTACATAATTGTCTTTCAAGACATCTCAAGGTGATTGTGTAAGGGGACAAACTTAGTAGTTCCTGCTCGAGGATGTCATTTTTGTAGCTCTAAACTCCCACTGGGTGGTACAAAGTCTGTGCACAAATGCCTCAGGTAGTTGTCAGAAGGAGAAAGGGTCCAGAAATTGAAATAGTAGGCAAGGTGTTCGTTAAATGTATCAAGTCCAAAACGTTCGGAATTAATATGATAGGCAGTTTAATTAACTAAATAAAACGGGATAGAGGTATGTACAGAGAGTGTTATTGAATGGGACAGGTTTGGATTTAAACAAGAGGGAATTTATGCATTCACTCATAGTGTTGCAACTCAATTTTTATACGGCATACTGTTTTAAATACCATTCTTTTAATTATGAAGGTTACTTTAAATATTTGATTCTGGCCAGATTGTTTCAATTTAATGTTCCTAAATATGTAAATTATACTGTATAGTTCATATATTTGTACGAATTGATTTTTAATGTTAACTGGAATATTTTTGCTAACCCTTTTAGTAATAATTAACACAGTACGAATGTAATATCGTTTATTTACTAATCAAATATTAATGCATGTCAGAAACTGTGTACAGATTTATTTAAATTACTTATATACAATTTTAATAGTCATTTTTAAATAACATTTATATTCAAATTTAATTTAGTTGAGTTCTTTACCCTTATCCGAACGAAAGTGTACTTTGCTTAGTCTTTATAAATCTCGACAAGGTTCGTTGTTATTCGAACGTGTTCGATATTTGTTAATTTCAGATCAATGAAATACAAATAAAGGCAATATGGCGGGTCTCGTGCTTTTATACACGATAATAATTAAATTAATCGTAGTATTTGACTATATTAGTTATGACAGTATCAGTTATTTAGTGCATAGTGCTCTTTGAGGTTTGTGTGGTGTTTGATTCCAAAGTTCAGACGATTTCTAATTAAAGAAATTATTTAGTAGGGTCCGACCTAAGACGCACGATTAAACGTGTTTCTTGATCGCTGGGAAAGAGTGTACGTACCCGACTCTGTGTCCAAAGTCGTGCTTTAGGAAAGGAATTAGTAAAGGTAGGACTAAACTCTAAATAAACAATGCATGCATTTAGTCAAATACACACGGTGTTTTTATCAATAGCTGCTTAATTAATTCGTAAATTTCTATCAGTTAAAAATGTTAATATCTCGGATCCGTGGATTTAAAATATGTGCTCTGTTAACTCCATACAGAATTCATACATTAAATAAACTTGGTAATAATTAATTTAGTTCTATAAATTAGGTATTACGTTTCGCGTATTTAAATAGGGGTTGCTAGAAGAGCTTTTCTCAACAATTCTATTCTAGACCTTTGAGTCTGAAAGTGTAGAACAGCTTGATTTTGAATCACGAAGTGGCCTTGAATTTATATGGTTTTCTAAACAAGCTAAAGACGACCTAATGTACACTTTCCTCCAACAATTCATAAAATAACTATAAATAACGCGGAAAATCAACTGAATAGCAAGTTAATTATGCAAAGATGCGGTAACAGTAATAAAGAATAAATAATTAACTATCTTGTTACATAAAAATAATTGATTACAGGTTTATGCGTTAACATAACAATTCTTAAATTATACTAAAACGTAGATTAACGGACAACGGATTTCAAACTGTAATTGAAAATAAGTATTTAATTATCACAAAACGAAAAAAGCTTAATTAAGGTTCTGAAATTTTCGTTGAATAATCAGTATCGAATTTTCAGTCGGCGAAAAACTGTTATTGCTCTTTATAGGCATCAAAAGGTCAATGTCTTAACCATGAACTTGAATGTTTTGTTTATAAACGTTGAACTACGGGTTATCACATGTCCGTTTATCTACTCGTACTAATAAGTTAATTTTGGATTAATTATTAAATATGACGAAAACAATTCTCATAGAGTTTTGCGTCATTAACTAACCTAATTAAGAAACATAATATAAATATACATGAGCATACCGGGTGTTAACATAAAGTTCTAAATAAATTGCTTTATCAACCAATCGATATTTCACGGCGGCCTCTAGGTTGGATAACGGGATTCTACACACAATATTTCGTGGTCTTCTGACAATAGGCGGTGGAGAAACCAATTTATGTGGACGTGTTCACAGTATTGTGACTCCAAAACGTTTCTTAAGGCGTTTGATATCGACAGGAGCCATTTTGGATAAAGAACTGTACGACCAAATTTAGCAAAATTAAGAACGAAACTAACGTCCAGTGCATGGGGATTCTCGTTTTATATGCCCGACGGATGTTAGAAAAGGGGGGGGGGGG
>JAHWXV010464587.1:0-15752 GCA_024586415.1 Phrixothrix hirtus | reverse complement strand
TTACTTTTTTAACAAAAGTTAAAATTGCCGAAACAATTGTCAAATTAAAATAAAAAATATAAATTTGGGTGAAGACATTTTAAATTATTAGATTAATATTCACTAAAGTTAAATCCTATCAAAACCAAAGGTATATTATTCTGAAGCTCCCTCATTTATAATAAATCAGTTATTCAAATAAATATAGATCTGGGGTCAAAGCACAAATATATGAAGATGATGGTAACTTGGGACTAATTATGGACAGTAATCGCAGATTAGGGTATCGGTAATTTACGAAATATTTATCTAAGCAGATATTTCGTAATTGAATAATTGAAAGAATGCTTTGCGATAGTTTGGTTCCCTCCAATTATATCTGTATGACACGGTTTATGGATGTTCCACTGACTCTAGGTGTTCGAAAAGAATTCAGCGGTTACAGAACGCATTCTTACTACTTATTTATAGTGTTCCGCTTATTATTTATCAGATATTAGAAAAGTTGAGGAATGTAGGACGGCTAAATGTAGCGAAAAAGTGATGCTTATGCTCTTAGATATGTTACAAATTAATATTAATATCTAAAAGTCTTCAACATTTAAATTAAAAAAATTATGTATCCAACTGATGTATATCATTTAAATTTACATTTTAGGGGATTGGCTTCAGTACCACCTCATCGAACTCTATGCTAAAGCGAACCCTTTCTTACAATATCGCATCAAAATAGAATAGAATAGCAACGGTTCCGAAAACCACAAATATTATAAAATTCAAGCTCATGATATTTCATTAGTTAGATCAAAATCAATAAAGGAATGGCACAAATAAGATGAACGTCCAGAAAATAAAGAACGTTTACGCATCACACGCGGCGCCGATTCCCCATTGCCGCGATGGAATGTGAGCCAGGAAGCTCGGGTGTTCGCCTCAGTATGAGCCAAATTTCGTTTCGGTGCGGCCACGTTGTGTGTTTTGTGATCATTCAAAATGGCTATGCCGATAGAAAATCCCGTCAAGTATGAAGTACGTAATGTTATTCGTTTTTTGAATGCACAAAATGTTCGGCCTATAGAAAGGTGTCGACAGATGTCCACAAAACGAAACGGATGGGTTTAGCCCTTGACTCAATACAAGAACGACGGTGAAGAATTTCTTGACCGCATTGTAACGGGTAATGAAACTTGGGTTTCTTATAAAACCCCGGAAACGAAGCGCCAATCTATGGAATAGCATTACGTGAACTCACCCTCAAAACCTACAAAAGTAAAGTCAAAAGACCGCAAAGAAGCAGTAACATCATGGCTCCTATCTTTCGCAGTTGAATACAACCTTGACAGCTACAGCGATTATATGGAAAAATAGATGAAGATGCTGTGATCTAGCAAATAAAGTTTTGTGATGTACCTTTTTATTTTTCTTAGTTATAGCAAAACGTTCTTTACTTTCTGGACGAGCCCCGTATGTATTTATAAAACAATTTCTTTCCTTATTCTTACATCGAATGGTTGGTGAAAATCCTATTATTTAAAATGAAATCCTGGGTATCCCTACGGCACACGTAATATAAGCTAGATTTACCTTTTGCTTTGTATTGCATTTTTGTTCAACCTGTAATTGTTTATTTATATTTAATGATAAATGTTTCAATGAAATTACTTGCGTACTAACGACAATCTATTTATAAGGTATATTTAAGTTTGGGAGTATAGGTCACTAATTAAGCAAATGCCAAAGAAATTATATACCCAAGGTATCCAGCATTTGTTACGTTCGAACAGGTATTTTTTTAAATTGTAATCTAGAGTTGCGTGAAGGAGCAGCAACACACCAGCACTGTTCTCCTGAAAGAGTCAAAACTATTTCGTATCTCCTATTGAACTTCCTAAATTTCCGGAATTTCCATCAAATTTCAAGAACTTGCCTTGCAATTTTCGAACCTTCCCTGAATGTCCATGAATGTTTCTGGAATTTCTCTCCAAGCCTCCTGCTCGTGTACATAAAACCATTTTCAATCGGTAGATGGATTCAGCAAACCCAAAGTATGTACCTACATTTCAATAATATTTGAAAGATCCGAATCCCTAAGTCTACAGATACGCGTATGTATCTTCACGTAGAGGGGTAGTGTGAAAACACACTAAAAATGAAACTGTTCCAACGAACTCTGCGTGGCACAAATTTTTAATGTGTTGTCATGTTGCAGTTCTGAATGAGGAGGCGTAGGTGTGTCTATATACTAATTTTGGTGTTGAATGTACCTTGTCTCTTAATTCTAAATTAGAAAGAAGCCTCAATTATTTAACAAAAGTAATCTAAACTACCTTATAATTATATGAGACATTTTTAGTTTCTTTATATTTGTATTTCAAATACATTGTAATAATTTTTATTCGATATATTTAAGCTAAAGTGTAAGTATGCGAATACTTTAAATAAATGCGTTTATAAAAATGATAGTAAATAAAAAGTGGGCTTAGTGGCGCTTCTAAAAATATTACTTCACCTGCTATAAAACTTATTACGCTAAAAAGATAATTTAATAAATTAGACTCTGAATAAAGCAAGTCCTTATGAGGCTAAAAATAGCTCAATTGCAATTCTAAAGGAATAAAAGCGTAATAAGATATAAAATGAATTTAATTTTAGATACGGTATTACAGTTTCATTCGTATATATTTTCATCTAAAGTATACGTATAGAAGTAAGGAGTATAACTAATCTTTACATCTTTTACTAATATAACTACACCTAACATTTTATACGAGCATTACACATTATCTGGTATAACAGAAAATGTCTTTCCCTTTGGCGCCTATGTAGATATGTAGGAATCCTATTTCTCTGCCAGCGGGTACACTGAATGCACTTACCGTTTTATATTGCACATTACCTAGCAATTCTATATATCCTTAATATTTTTCGAAACAGTTGCTGTACGTTTCGACGTAAATAAGATATCTCTGCATCCTGATACCGTAACTATAACAACGTTTTACAACATTTTCAATGTTTAAATAAACATATTTAAATAAAACCCCTCACTGCACACTATTACTGCATAAATCACATTTTCATCGGTGAGAGCTTGTAAGGAATGTTCAGCGAGTATTGTAGTTTTGGATGACTTTCACGTTGGTTACCGATTCTCTGTAACTGAGAATTCATCTTAGTATATTTAAGACTAGGATATCCCAATCGAGCAAAGATAAGCCTTTTGTCGCAAACCGGCCAAGCATGATCGAAAGATTTTCTGAAGTCTCGTTATTCGTTAAGTGGTGTTTATATTTGCCAAATTAATTGAATCAAGTTGACTTGGATTTAGCGACTTGAAACATATTCGCATTTTAGCATTCACTTAAGAACAACTTGAAACGCTGCTTACTCTTTCCAGTAACTATATTTAAATAAATTTGTTTCAAGTAACTTGATAAATCTTAACGCCGTTATAGTGAAGTCTAGGGGCATGAAATTCCAAAGCGGTTTATAGACACCGAACCTTCCATAAACCAGCTGTTTTGTTCAAATTAGATATATTTTATAGTAATAGATGGTACTTTGATATTTTTTCAAAGTAAAATAGGTTCCAATGATTTTCCGAAACACTCCATTTGGTGATCTATGTGTTACTGATTATAATCTCAGGTGCACTAGTCGGCAAAGGTTGCATTATAAGATAAAATGTTCTGGTTCTTCTCGAAAATATAGTAGTAGTTAAACAAGTATTCTTCTAGAGAGTTGGTCGGCCAGGGGGTGAAACGGGGGACGGTATAAGTAACCCACGGGGCGAGAGGCAGGATATAGCATTCCCCACATTGCGTTTTAAGAGTAAGGTGCAGGAGTGTGCTTTACGACAACGCAAGAAGAACGGATTACGAGTACGGCAAGGGGCGGGTCTACGAGGATTGGTAAGTCTATGGTCGTGTCTTATTATAATAGTTTTTCCGAGAGTTGTTAGAGTGAGTTCAAAGAATGGGATGAGCGAAAGGGCGAGATGGATGGAATACTGATAGTAAAACGGGCGTGTCTAAATGAAAGATGTGCGCCAGTAAGTAATAAAGAGGCGTGTCTTGTTAGTAAGAACAAAATGGCGCGCCAACATGTATTTAAAAATATATATTAGTAAAATGTAAAAGTTAGAAAACAAAATAACGCGCCGCTATGTATTTTTTTCTTTATATTTGAGTAAGAACAAAATAACGCGCTGACATGCATTTAAAATAAATGTTAGTAGAAAAAAATCGTAAAGTTAGAAAGAGAGAAGAGGAAGAACAAAATGGCGTGCCGACATGCACTATAAAATGGCGCGCGCGTGCTGAAAATAGAATATTAAAAAAGCAAAGTATATAAAAAAATGGCGCGCGCACTAGCAATCGCTTTTTCCCGTTCAAATGCGATTGCTAATGCGCGCACTTAAACGAATTACGCGAAATTTGCTTACGAGTTGATTGACTGATTGATGAAGTTTTATTGTTTCAAAAATGATATGTATGTATGTATGTATTTATGTATGTAAGTAGGATGGATGGATTAGATAGACGTAAGATCGGTTAGAGAGAAAAGGAGAGCTTTTCGTATTCTTCTTCTAATGATAATAAGATGTGCTACATAACTAGCGATGAGCGATTTTAATGACTTTTATTGTTAATTTCATTTAAAAGGATAGGTTTTTGTTTCAAAATTAGAATTTCTCTTATCTTAAAGTTGAAATTTAGATTTTAAGTTAGATCGAGATATATTTGGGTTTTTACTGAACAATTCACACAGAGTTTAATATAACAATAAATATTGCTTAAATTTAAAATTCGCGTTTGCCGAATTATTTACCTATAATAAATTAAACATATAGAAATTTTAAAATTCAAGTGGCCCGTCTTTTAATGATAAATATTTTACATAAAACTAAACGATATAAACGAAGTAAAGTTTGATTTTAAATAATTTTGAATTTTACAGAGCAAGTCACACAGAGTTTAATAGAATAATAAATATTGTTAAATTTAAATTCGCGTTTGCAGAATTATTTACGTATAACAAATTAAACATGTTGTAGAAATTTTAAAGTTCAAGAGGCCCGTCTTTAAACAATAAACATTAAGGACAAGTAAATTACTTGTTAAACATATATACACATACATACGTTATTTAATGAAAAAGTTAATTATAAGTGCAAATATAATCAAACGTTTATATAAATGCATTAAAACGTATGTTGATGCTTCAAAAGCATATGAAACTGTGTAATAGGTATAAGTTTTAAGTGAATAGTTCTATAATTCATGAAAAGGAGCTATTAATTTCAAACATATGGATTTTAAAATGAGGAGAACTAAAACAACGTGTTGCCCTAAGGACATAGCGGCATTTTGAGGGCGTGCGTATGTGTGTGTGTGTGTGTGTGTGTGTGTGTGTGCGCGCGCGCGCACGCGCGCGAATGGAAACACGATATACTTAATACGACTACAAAATACCTTCACGGAAAGTATAAATTTAAATACACGCTTATGTAGGTTAAGAGAATTTGAAGTATTACGTATGCTATTTTAAATATAACTATTTTTAATGCGCAAAGAACCTATGATGATAAATAGATTTATTAAACATTTTACAGCCATCACTTAAGTAACGGCTATTGAAATAAATTAATTCTAACGATTAATATAATTTGTTTACAGAAATTGCATGCATGATTTATTGTTTATTAAAGATTAAATATCAACTAAGATGCGAAATATCTTTTAAAATTTTTGAAAATAGCAACTAATATTAAAAAGTGTAGATTTCGTATAATCAAAGATAGCAACTTCCATTTTAAAAACGTGCCGCACATGGAATAAATTTTAGAGCGAGAATAAATAAATAAGAATGTAGAATAACATATGAAAAATATAGTCTGTGTGAGAAACAATTTAAGAGGAAAGATATAGACAAATTAATGGCACAGAGAGCTTAACGCTAGAGATAAAAAATCTCGTTTTCTCATGTATACAGCTGTTTGTGATATATAAATGTCGAACGCGTTATAAATAAATTCAGCCATGAAAAAAGGATTAGTAGAATAGGCTTGAGAGGGGGAAAAATTTAGGCATATTATTAATCTAAATATGAACAAGTAGCATGTAAAAATGGATTTAATAGTAAGAATACGTTAAGTTCATTATTGCACGAAACCATAGTTATGTTTCTATTAAAAGGGTTATTTAATTGGATATTGGTATTCGGAAGCGTTCGTGTAATTACGATTGGATATAAAAAGACATGCTGGAATACAAAATTCTTATCAAATATAATAATTAGCTACATAAAATTTGATGACTCGTATTTGTGCATGTGTGTTTATGTTTTATACGTAAATATATTTTATTTAGTGAAACTTCAAGTTCTACGTGAATAGAAGATCATAAATGTATAAGAAAATCCGTAAGCTTGGCTTACATATCAGTAGAAAATGTATAGCTTAAATTTGCTATAAGATACCGAATTAAACAAATGTGAGCTAAATTGTGTTTTGTTTGTATTTTAATCAAAAGAGGTAAAATAATTAAAGCGATATGGGTTTTGTTTTTGAAACTTCTAAAAAATCAATTTCCCTGAAAAATGTTATTAAGATTTTAAATTTAACGCCTAATTATAGATACAAAATAATTAATATCAAAGCTGTTACAACTCGATTCGGTAGAAAAATAGTTGTGGAATTAAAGAAGAATGTCCTATTTTTACCATCTCATTTTCTAGCAATGTTTACTGACAAGGTAGTTGAACAGTCTAATAAAGACATTAAATCGTCTAGAGAGAAAGCGGTCTTAGTTTATCGCGATCTAAAATATGTAATGAAGGGTAACTTAATGTATAACATAAATATTGAGGCTTACATTGAGGATAAAGAGGAGGAAAAATCTGATATATCTAAGTGATGTGTTAAAAATATAGACGAACAATAATAATTTTAAGTGGGTATGTGTGAGCGGTTTTAATGTTCCTTGAACAATATTCGATAATAATGAAGGATACAAGTCGTTTCCAACTTGAGCAAAGAACATTTATGTAATTTTGGGGTATGTAATCATATAAGTTGTATAATTTTCATGTATAAATTTTGTTTTTAAATGTCTGTTAACTACAAATGAGAAGAAGAATACTTACATAACATCCAGATTAATTTTTTTATTTAATAGGCAAAATTTTATTAAATAGACACCTACTTCTTTCAAATATAGATCTTGATTATAAGATTCAAGAAAAAATAAATTTCAAAAGTAGGTAATGTTAGTTTTTTAGCTACTTTATATGACAAATGCCGAAAGAGAAAACGGCCAAGTTATCTATAGAGCATATAAAGTTAGTGTTTAAGGCACATTTTTAATTATGTAAGATTTCAAATATAGAATTTAAATGTTAGATAGTAATAAATTTCCTTGATGATTACGAATTTAAAATAGCTGTACATTTTTGATGAAGTATTGCTTTAGTTTCATTAATAGAAACGGGAGATAAGGTAAAAAAACGAGATTTTGACATAATTTCATCAAGGCATGATGCATTAGAAAGGATTAAACAGAGCTATAAAATTTGGAGTATAATATATACGAGGATGATAACTGCTAGGAGGCTGTTATCGCGATACAGAGAAATGCAATTACAAAATAATTTATTTTAAAATTATACTAGAAATTTAATATATTCACTAACTAGGTTTTTCAAAAATATTAAGGAAATAAAAAAATCTGATGATATTGCAAATAACGATAGATTAAGTTTGAGTTCGGGAAAACTGAATCATTTAGAAGCGGTACTGTGTACGTTACATAAACATCAGGTTAAGTTTAACGAATTAAAAGTAAATGTGAATATACGTACAAATAGAACAGGATTCGTGATGCGGGAAGTAACAAGTAGATCATCATCGCCGCCGCCGCCAAATCGTGACAAAAGAAACATAAAAAATTCATTCGCAGGGCGTAAAATGGTTGGATCACTCGAGGGCATTCATGCAACGTATTAGATGCGGCAATGTAATTAATATAACACATAAAACCCTAGACGGCTTTTTAGAGGATCTTTTTGCCCTTTTCCAGCGTAGAATGGTTAATATATATATAGAAAAAGGAGTGCGGCGAACGAACCGTGTCAAAGGTTTGAGTTAAATGCGGAATTGTCAGTTGAGTTTGTAAAATAACCTGTAACTGAAGATATGCAATTACTCGAGAAACTTTCACCTTTACAGCAAAAAATTCTAGATTACTAGCCACAGATTTGACAAAGAAACCCCTGAAGAAATGGTTTAAAGCAAAAGTCATGGACGATATTTTAAATCGTCTAGGGTCGTTTCAAGAACGCGATTCCGGATGGGCATTGGCTTCTATTTCGGCCTTACGCATTAACATTAATCAATGTACAAACAAAATATTTACGCACTTAACTGCGAGAGGAACGTACATTCAACTACCTCGGGTTATAAAACTTAAAATAGCATGTATAAATATACGAAATTGCGATAACTATTGCTTAGCCTGATCTATAATTGACGCTCTATTTGCGGCAAGCATCAATTCGAATTGTATATCATATTATCCCCATTTTAATAGCGTTCTCAATATTCAAGCATCTCCTTTTCTATAAGCATTAATTCTCATAACTTTCGTCGATTTTAAAAATTAAATCCAACAGTTTTGTTGAATGTATACGGATTGTTATTAACTAACGGTCAATATAGCATCATACCTTTATATATAACCGAATAACGCAAAGATAATCACGTAAATTTATTGCTAATTAAGCAGAAGCATAGAAATAGAACCGAAAAAATGTGAGATGTGATATACATGACGAATATCACAATGATGATGATGAAGACACGCGTACGTTACAGGGACTACTTACTAAAAAGAATAAGAAGAAGGAGGACCTGTCTGCGATTACAAGATATCATTATTGCTACATACAAAATTTGAGTCGTCTTGTAAGTAGTCAGGCCACTAGGGTGCATACGAAAATTTACATTTGCGAGGGATGTCTATGTTACTCTAAAATCAAGACCAATTGAATTTACGTACGGCGGACTATAGTCAGTTGAATGATTCTAATTGTCAAATTATTTTACCTAAACCTAACGCCTCTAAAATACAATTTTGTAATTTTCAAAATAAACTGATTACTCCGTTTATAATTTACGCCGATTTTGAATGTTTAATTAAAAAGGTTACAGCAGAGATCCGTCGTCATCTTCATCAGAACCAGGTAACGGTAAACAAAGAAGCTAAATAAACTTCATAGTCATAAAGTTTGCAGTATCGGCTATTTCGTTTTTTATAAGTATAAACCAGAACTTTCTTAATACAGATATCGTCATAATACTTATGCGGCAGAATGATTCAGAAACGAATTAAATAGAGTTTCAACTGAATTGGCGCCATATTTTGATAATGTGGTTCCGACGAAACCTTTAGCTTTGATACAGCAATCTGAATTTTATTTAAGGCCTGTTTGTTATACTTGTGAGGAACCCTTCGCATCTGAAACAATATCTGAAAGGGTTAGCGATCATTGTCACTTAACGGCCGAATATAAAGGAGCTACTCACAATAATTTAAATTATAAAACAAACAGGACTATTCCGGTGGTATTTCACAATCTTTCCGGTTATGATAACCATTTATTAATTAAAAATCTAGCGACGGCCACTCCCGGAAATATAAGTATAGTTGCTAAAACTAAATAAAGTTACATTTCGTTTACCAAGTGGATGCAAAAACGCTACTAATATTAAATTTCGATTTATATATTCGTTTAGGCTTTTAAATAGCGGTTTAGAGAAACTAGCCTCGTATTTAGCATATGATAATTTTTCGATTTTAGGGTCTCAATTTGCCGCATATGATTTATATAACGACGATCAAATTCGATTGTTACTTCAAAAAGGCGTTTACCCCTACGAATTCATGGATAAATGGTCAAAATTTAGCGAAACAAGTCTGACGTCTAGAGAAGCATTTTACAGTACTTTAAAGCAAGCACATGAGTCTGAGGAAGATTATCCACACGCGTGCAAGGTTTGGCGTGAATTTAACATTAAAAATCTAGCCAACTATTGTACCTTATACATGAAATGCGATGCTTTAATGTTAGTTTATATTTTCGAAAATTTTAGAGATATTTCCAACAGGCGTTATGGCTTACGTCTTTTGTGTTATTTAACTGTTACGGATTTTTCTTGGTCTGCAGCTCTAAAGTACACTAAAGTTAAGTTAGATCTATTAACTGACATTGATATGATTTTGTCATTTGAAAGAGGAATTAGGGGCGACATTAGCGAATGCGTAAGCAGATATGGTGAAGCGAATAATCTTTACATGAACAACTTTGATCCGTACAAACTAGCAAGTTTTTAGCTTACTTTTATATTAACATGTATGGTTTTGTAATGTGTTATTCGCTACCCACCGGCGGTTTCAAGTGTCCAACGCAAGGAGAAATTGATAGCATAAACATGAGTATTCCGAGTGAGGGTCATGTAGGATACATGTTTGAAGTAGACTTAGAGTACCCGAAGACGTTGCATTTATTACATAAGCGCTTACCTTAGTGTAGCGAAGATCGTATATCACCGCAAGGAAGTAAGTAAACGAAACTGCTTTTACCTCTTTATCCTAAAGAGAAATAGGTAATTCATTGTGTCAATTTAAAGCAAGTTTTAGAAGAAGGTTTAAAGTTAACTAAAATACATAGGGTCAACAGGTTTGACGAATCCCCCTGGCTTAAAAGATACATCGAACTGAATATGGCGTCAAGAACGGCTGCAAGTAACGTTTTTGAACAAAATCATTGTAAACTAATGTTAAACTCGGTATACTGTAAAACAATGGAATCTGCACGTAAATATAGAGACGTCAAACTAGCGACTTCATGACGGGGAAGATACGGGGCTACTCGTTATATCGCAATCCCTACGTTTCGTAATTCTATAATTTTCGATGAGAATGATGTGCTTTTTAATCGTTCATTTTAGATTTATCTAAGACTCTCGTATACGATTTTCATTATAATTTCATGTTAAAATCGTTCCCTTTAAATAAAATAAGCCACTGTTCTAGCGATACCAACTATCTATCATATTTAGTAGAATGTAAAGACTTATATTCGTTTATTAAGGATAATCTAGGCAGATTTGACACCTCTAACTATGTTAACGATAATCCCTACGGAATTCAGTTAATTGATAGAAAAGTTTTAGGTAAAATGAAAGACGAGCATTGTGGTAGAATATTTTCAAAATTTATGGGCTTGAAAAGCAAAATGTACAGCATGCAAGTGCAAGGATGTAATGATCCGACTAAAAAAGTTAAAGGAATTGTCGCCAATGCAGTAAAAAACGAAATAACTTTTAACGATTGTTTAGACTACTTTCAAAATCATATTCAAATAATTAAAGATCAGTATACCTTGAAATCAGTAAAACATTACAATTACACTATCAAACAATCAAAAGTTGTATTGTCTCATATAAACGATAATCGCTAGCTACTTAAAGACGAAATTCATACAATGACTTGGGGTCATTTTATGTTAACCGAGGAGAGCGATAATGACCTTTAGTAAAATAAAATCATTTTTATACGGGTCTGCATGTGTAGCTTATTTAAATTTGTAAAAAAGAAGAAGATAAAGTCGCAAATGTGACTAGAAATCTCAAAAATCAAGTTTATGATTAATTACATAAGCGTATATTATGCATTATGGGCGTATATGTTATGCTTTTACGGATTACTTTCTTAATTTACGTATTGTTTCACGAATTTAAAATTGTTTGAATTTAAATATCTACATGCATACGTACATACATACACACATTCATACATATACGAGTCATATACTTTAAGTAATTAATTAATATATTGTATTTGATTGCGTCCCCTATAGTACTAATTATAGCTACAATATACAAAAATTAGCTAAGAGATTTTTTTATCTTTCATGAAATTATTGTACTAATATCAAATCTTTAAATTTTTTGGTTTCCGATTTAATACCATATTGTTAATATAAAAATAACGTTAAAGTTCTAGAAGGAAGGAAGGAAGGTTTTGTCTAATACAAAATACTGTATACGTATATGTAGGCAGTTGGTCTTCAGACCAAAGCAAACCGACCTGTAGAATAGGTCGGTTTGAAGCGGCTGAGTGTTCAGACTGCGGATGTTCAAACAAAGGGGAGCCATGAAGGTCGACTAGTGAACAAGTGAGGTATAATGTAAATTTAATAATTAACTTCATTCAGAAACTAATTAACAACATCTCTATATGTCGCGTTTCTAAGAACTTGTATAAAAATTTGAGAAATGGCTTCAGCTTCATCTTCTTCTCCACAAGATTGCATTTACTACCATGTATCTAATGATTGGGAAATTCTACAAGTAAATAGCAAGGTTGATGCAGTACGTCCTCTACGTCACTTGCTATTATCTTCTTAACTTCTAATTGATTTCAATGTGACCACTGATGACGAAAACATGAACAAAGGGGAAACGCGGGTATCTAGAAGGAAGCTACTCAAACGGTATGACATATACAACTCCTACGTTCAAATATGCGATGCTTTCATCGATAAGTTTGAGCACGTAGAATATTACAACGCACTCGTGGAAACTACTATTGAAGTTGACGATGAAAACGCATTCATTAAGGCGCTAATTAGAGTACGAATCGAAGACAAACTGCTGTACCAATTGAAACCGTATTTCGTCTTATATATAATATAAGATAGGTGGATGGATGGATTGATTTCAAAGACGGCCATGATAAAAGTGAGTGTGTGAATATGTATGTATATTTAGTTTGATGCTGCATATTTTAGATTTCTTAAAATTAACGTTAGAAAATGCTAACTAAAACCACATGCATACTCTTTTTCTAGTAGCTTATGCAGATCGTCTATAATTTGCTGTTTGTACATTATTTTATATTTTCAGTGATGGTAGTAAACCTTTCTTATAATGCTAATCACAGTTCCCTATTCTTCCTGTCCGTGTACTGTTGAGCGTCCGTAACACTAGCATTCACAGGTTCAAGCTTTTTAATGTTATGTTCGACAGATTTTGATTTATCTGCACGCGCCAGATCGTTCTTATGCTTTACCTCTCTCAAGACTGTCACTTGTGCGTTTCTAGGTTTCGTTTCCATATCAGCCTTAACAGTTTTCAGTATTTCTTCTTGTATGACTTGTATCTTTCCGTCTAAACCAAGTTTCACATCTATACCTATAGAATGCACTACCATCTTCACTGAGAGTTCAAAATGCTTATAAATTTCCTCATATTCCTTCTTCATATTATCAATGCTCTTATTGATTGCGTCAGTTACGTAAAATTTATTTTTAACATTCTAATCTTTAGTTGGCTTCGCTACATTGGTTAAATTTTTATTTTGCAAGTTGAAATTGCCATCTTTAATTAGATTTATCCAAAACCCGGTTCACTCTCTATCGATATCCTAGATGCGGTGCCGTTTAAAATCCTGCCGAAATTATCAATGTCCATTATGAAACTGCTTAAATGTAGTATACTTTAAGAAGAGTTAGTTCTTTAGATGTGTGCATTCTTTCGATATATCCGTCTTCCTACAGTTCTTTCAATATCGCCAAAATTTCATTCCGTTGCGAAGTATGACCGGCAAGCTTTTCACCCCATAGTAATTGTAACTGAGCGGTTAGTTCATGCAATTTATTCCAATACTAGTATTCAGCGCGTTTAGAATTATCGAGTCTAAATAAACGACTTAGTCTGCCTCCTTTTTTAGGTTTTTGCGATCTCTTGTTAGCACCGCTGCTCTTTTCTGTGTAAGAACGTTTTCTAGTTTGCAAAATGTTAGCAGAAGCTACTTCGTTGTTATCACTACTACCACTAGAACTAGAGCAATCTGCAGGTCGTACTGACAATTGAATTCCTAAAATTTTAGCGGCATGGACTATAGTTCTCTTCAGTTGTTCATTTTGTTTCCTCGGTTGTTCTAAAATGTCATGTATATCTTCCAGTCGTTTTAAGCTCTCTTTTGTTAGTTTTTCTCGTTCTCTTGCTTCCTCGAATGCTGAACATGTTAATGTAGTCATCGAATGCAGTATAGACAAAGGTAAATTAAGAGTGTCACTACTAGGACTTAACGTTATCGATGGAGTGGTAAGAGACCTTAGAAACCTTGTCGGCGATTCATGTTTGGAATACTCGTTATCTGTGTCGTGTTTACTTGCATCTATAGATTTATCCTCGTGATTCTCGCTATCCGCCGCATTACTAGTAGCTGCATCTCGTTTATTAGGCACCTTTTCAGACTTCCGTTCAAGTTTAGCCACAATCGTGTTAAGTGGTTTTGTAATAGGACTATATTTTCGCTCCACTCACTTTTCGGCTAGCAATTTATTTTTCCGTAAAGCCTTACATTTACGTTTGACTGCGGCTCGTGCTTGGATTAGCTTTACTTTTAGAGCACTTTCTTTCATAGCAGCAGCAGCACTTATCGTAGTAGTAGTAGTTTCAATATTATTAGGGATATTTGCAAATTTTAGCCTCTTTGCCCCCTTTCGTTACTACTTACGTATTTACACGTATTAATTTGATTTCTTACTTGCTTACGCATATATACGAATCAAAGCCTTTTATATACCTGCCTTCGTTTAAAATAAAGTCTTTATGTATCGAGAGAAAATTGTACTTGTTGGCATTCCAGCACTCGGAACACATTTCTCGAAAAGTTTGAAACGGTATATCAGCGCCCACGTAATCCTAATACATGTGTTTTAAATTCAATCGTCCTGCTTAAAAAGAGTTAACATGTTTACGTTATCGCGAATTAAGTGCCTAGGGACCGAGGCGTAGGTTTTAGTGAGATAAAACAATCTACTCTAATATGGCGGCCTTAATATTATGTTACCGGTCACAAACTACATCGTGAAATATAAATATCGAGCTTGCTTTGCCTCCCACTGTGGAATTATGTTTGCATTTTCACTCATCGTGTAATAGCTTAAGCTTCTAATCGGTTTTAGAACTTGTTCTAGTAACTGATATTTCGGTTGACCTAGGGACTCTGAGAACATCTAGACATTTTCGAATTTTAGCCTGTTCTCATTAAGCAGTAGAGTAATTGCTAGGTTCGCTCTTCCCGTATTACTCGATCCTATTATTAAACTTCTAATTGTATTACTTAATACCTCGCTATGCTTCTTGAATCTTCTCCTATTAAAATCATCATCCTCCATGTCTAAATTTAAAATCAGTAAATATTGCTTTTGCTTGATAATTTTTATTTTAGAAATGTAGGTGGCTAGACGGTTTACACACAGAAACGGAAAATGTTATAATAGTTTAAATTTTTATTGTTTGAACTTAAACACGGTTATATAAAGTGATAGTTTACATACTTTTGAATAGATTAGATATTTGTACTCTAACAGATAAATCATATAGTATAGTTTAACAACAACACTTGCCTTATAAATTGATCGCAAATTGAAAATTAATATAATACACATACTTATTACTATTATATGGATAATTTCGTTTACTTCGTTCTGAACTGCGCCTGTACAATGCCGTCGTGAATTATTAAACAATAGGCCGTTCAGCCTATGCACTATGGAATATGATAGAACAAACGATGATCATAAATCAATTTCGTAGATCTAGTGAAAGTGCAACTTATTTCATTTTATCGTAAAGTTAAAATGTCGTACTTTAATATGATGTAAGAATTTTTCTAATATTACTTAATAAAATCTAAATA
>JAHWXV010464469.1:0-12225 GCA_024586415.1 Phrixothrix hirtus | reverse complement strand
AAATGTTTAGTTTGCAGCAAATGGCCGAGAAGTTTTTGCATGTTAATGAGGAAATGTATTGTACATTTGTGGATTTAGAGAAAGCGTATGATAGTGTGAACAGATGCCAGTTATGGACAACTCTGACGGAGTATTGTGTAAAGCGAGAACTACTGAATGCAATAAAAGCAATGCATGATGGAAGCAGAGCGTGCGACAGAGTTAGTGAGTACTTTGAAGTTGAGCGAGGTGTGAGACAAGGATGTGTGATGTCTCCTTGGTTCTTTAATATATTTAATTATGGATGCGTAAGAAGTGCATGCAAGGACTTCAGTGGTATAAATATAGGCAGCGAAAATATAAAAGTGTTGATGTATATAGATGATGCAGTACTAGTTGCTACAAGTATGGGGCAAATGCAACTAATGTTGAATAAATTGGTGGAAGTGAGTGAAAGAATGGATCTGAAAATTAATAGTGGCAAAATAAAGGTAATGGTTTTCAATAGGAAAGGTGAAAAGGAAATATGTCGGCTGAGGTTGGGTAGCGAGATAATTGAGCAAGTGGATAAGTTTGCTTACCTTGGCAGAATGTTTGCGAATGATGGCGAGTAGATAGTGAAATTCAAAACAGAGTGAATGCAGGCAGGAGAATAATTGGCACCATTTGGTCAGTAACCAAGAGTGAACAGTTGAGTACGAAAGCAAAGAAGACTTTGTAAAATAGTGTATTTGTTCCAATTGCTTTATATGGCAGTGAGACTTGGGTATGTCAGAAGAAGCATATAAATAAAATAAACGCCTTAAGTATAAGGTACCTAAGAGCTGTATGCAGCAAAATAAGACATGACAGAGTAAGGAATGAATGGATGATGAATACGTGCCAGGTGAAGAAGACACTCCCTAAATTGTACGAAAGAAGTGCGTTAAGATTGTTTGGACATGAGGAACGAATGAGTAATGAACCCTTAACAAAGAGAATATATGAGGCAGGTATGAATGGAATGCTAGGTAGAGGTAGACCGAGAAAGAGTTGGTTGAATATGATTGAAGAAATTGTAAAAGGGAAGAGAATAAAGAGCGCAAAGAATGGGAGCGCTTGCCAAGAATGTATGAATTTAATGGAAGCAAAAGGAGTGCGTAAGGACAGAAAGGGATGGAGAAGAATGAGGAATGGGTGATAGTAGAGTACGGTAGTAAATAAAAAAATGCAGAACCACGAATACTTGACGAAGCCACAGAAATCGAAGTCTTGGGGCAGTTTGCAGCGATTACAACATTATTTATTTCTATTCGGGTTGTTTGATATTGCCATACAAGTTGCAAATCGTTCAAGAATTGGTCGATGGTGCATATGATAGGCGAATACAATTTTATAAAAGATCACCGAGATAACTTCAATTATTCCGGAATTGGTGAAAAGTATTTGTTTTGTTACCAAATTCGTATTTTTCGTAAATGCAATAGAGAACAAACATAATTTCCGCTATTGGTTAAATGACAATCCACACCTTTATCGGGAAGGACATACACAACAATCCCAAACTTATCGTGTTGGTAAGTATTGTTGAAGATGCGCTTAACGATTCTTCCTTCAATCAAATTTGAATGGATTAGTCTATTTAGAGTTACTGCAAATATGACCGTGCCTCTTATCACACAGGAGGTGGAGAAACAACAAGATGTAGAGGGAGACATGAATTTGCGTGAAGACTTAACTCATATTCAACAGCATAGAGGTCCACTTCATTACGTAATGTCTGTTTGACACGACACGACAGTTGTCCTCACCAATATATTGGCAGAAGAGGTCCCATAGAAAGGCCAGCAAGATCTCTAAATTTGACGCCACTGGATTTAAAGTCGGTGGTTTATCAAATCCCGCCGAAATTAATTGAGGATATGTATAACCGTATTGTTCGAAAATGTTTAATTCTGAAGGTTACGTTCGAAAATGTGAGAACTCGAGTTTCAAAATCGGTGGACATTTTGAACAATTTATTAAATAAAATGTTTTACTTTACTTTGCCATAGCGATTGCGTGATGCTGTTTAATCGAATCAAATAGCTGACAATAATCCCTACACCTAATTATTGGATCAGTTAATAATTACCCAAAATTACCTATATAGCGTATCGATGAAAAGCATTTTTAGAAAGTTCTTCAATGATGCGGTGGGTTGGTATTTAAGATTTTGAAGTTAGTGTGGTTAGGAGCAGGGTACCAAATTTGTAAGGTCATTTTAGTTCGCTCTCCATACTACTAAAAATGTTTTGAGCATTTCACGATACCTTGCTATTAAAAATAGGGCCCAACGAAAGTTTTCAGATAGAACCCCGTGTATAAAAAATTCATAACAATATTTCTAGAAAAGTCCCTAAAATTTTAAATATTGATAATTTAAAAATCATTACCTCTAATGTTAAATCCACTAAACGGCTTCTATTTACAAAGTAGAATGCTTGACAACCAATGGAGTGTAGATTGGTTAGACAACACAATAGCTTAAAAATGTAATATGTCAACGACATTTGGAACAACAAGGAAAACACAGCCTCTCGAAACATGCTCTAGTTCAGGGGTCGGCAACCTGCGGCTCCGGAGCCGCATATGGCTCTTTTAATGCATACAAAATGTATATCTCATAATTAAAGTTATTAACTTGCGGCTTGAAAACTTTTGGTACATATAACTTTAAAAATGGCTCTTTACGAAAAAACATTGCCAACTCCTGCCCTGGGTACTTGACATAGCTTCGAATTTGAATATGTCACTAACGATAACCAGTAGTCGGGAAATGCTCAATTTCCTGGAAATGTATTACATTAAAATATACGGCGTGTCCCATTTTCGATGGCCACTATTAGGATCTCGGAGACCTTAATAGATAGAAGATCGGTTAAATGGGAAAAAAGTTGCCTAATTCAGAGTACATTACAAAAAAAATTATAATAATTAAACTTTGGAAACATACAAGATTATATCGACGATCAACTACTGACATTAAATTATTTTATTTCAAATAACGACGGCACCGTCAATTGTTTTTACCTTAGCAATCTAGAATTAAAAATAATACGCGTTTTCTGTAAATATCTCTATTAGCTTAAAAAATAAGTTTACCGTCCTTTATATCATTGTAACGAGAAAAAAATTAGCTTTCAAACGAACCCAAAATAAACTATGCGTTTCATTTAAAAAAAACAAACGTTTGTGCCATATCTCAAGAACAAAACAATTGAACATCGTATACCTAATATTTTCATATTATACATAAAAATATCTAAAATTTTTCTTTCCAGTATATTTTTATATTTCCAACCGTTGCCGAAATAATTGACTTCAAAGAAATTGCCATTTTTTAGATTTTGGCTTCTATCCAGCAACCCATGAAATTTTTTACAAAATTGAAAATGCTTCTGTAATGTACTCGGAATTAGACAACTTTTTTCTCATTTAACCGATGTTTTATCTATTAAGGTCTCCGAGATCCTAATGATGGCCGTCGAAAATGGGACACTCTGTATACCAATAGCCTTAATTATAATAGTAATACCGAAGAGCTTAACAACATATACAGTTATTTCCAAACGTTTTTAAATTGGTAACACTAGTTATTTAATTTGTTTATCACAACAATTGAGAAGAATTGGTATGGTACCTTCAGATCCGTTTGGATTTTAAATATAACTAATATTTTATGGTTAGAATAAACACAGGTGTTGACACATTTTATATTTGAAAACCTTAGTTAAGAAATATTGTAAGTGCCAAAAAAAATATTTATTTAATTTGAATAAAGAGATAGAATGTACCATCGATTATAATATATATATGAAAGGAAGCAAGTGTAACTTCAAGCATATTCACCAATATAGCAGCTGTTAGACGGTGAATTCGCTAATTGCGCTGTGTTAATCATGAAAGGAGGTAAATGCCATTTGTGTTAGCATTACATTATCTGTGGTACACATGGAATGTGTTGTTTACTTCTTCTTGAGTTGGTTATTTTATATTATGTGCCTTTGTGTTAATAAAAGCGGTTATATTTATATTAATTAAGTCAGAGAAATAATGAAAGGTAGTCAGATGCAAAGAAGAGAATAAAACGTGGTACGGGAAGTTTTATGCAAGAGCAAAAGAGAGTAAGATTGGAAAGAAAGGCATATAAAACCTATAAAGGTGTGGCAAAATCTGAAAAACGAAAACTAAATAAAGATGAAATTTCAGTTATATTTTTTGACCTAATATTAAAGTTTTAATAAAAACTCGTCTTTACAGGTAAATGCAAATTTGGGCACAAATCAGTTTCTTGGGAAAACAAGCTTCAATTATTGACGGACTTCTATCAGCGATCATGTAATTTCCAAGATACGTACACCGTGGGTTTGATACGGTTACTGCAGCAAGACAACGGAGACATGGTACTTATGAAGAACCGGAAGGAAGCCATAACAATCTACAGTATGGTTTAATGTACCAAATTGACAAGGCAGTATCTATCAGGTATGTAAGGAGACCTTTATGGATATTTTCGGAGTTACACGTAAAATGACTGTAAAAAAGAAACTGGATGATACTAGTTTTAAAGATAAAAGAACGAGAACTGCTCCAGAAAAGTTGGTGATGCCAAACAAGAAGCGACAAGAATGCACGTCCAATCATTTCCTAAAGGTATGTCATTATTCACGAAATAAATAATCCTAAGGGTACCTGAGCCTTAATATAGCTATAAATTGGTTATACAAGGCTTTTAAGGAAAAACATCCACAAAATATCTATCGCGATATATTTAAAAAAGATTTTCCTAACCTATTATTTAAAAGAGCTAGGACCTACACATGCAAAACTTGCGACAGGTTAAACTGTCCAATTCAATTAAAATATGTCAATGGTCAACCCCCTCCACTGTAGTTAGAACTGCACCATAAAAAACTGAAAAACAACGTCGTTTATGAAAGAAGTTGTATGCTCATCACAAAGGCGAGATAGCAATGTTTGTGGCATATCGATGGACCTACAGTAGGCACTTCTCGTATTGACTCTGACTCATTCCGACATGTTTTATCTTTGGCAGTTATCATGTTTTAATTTTTGTATAAGGAAAGAAGATATCGGACAGTCCATCATGTGTATGTGGAAAAAATCTATTGTGAATCGCGGTGGAAATGAAATAAGTTCCTTTTTGCTACAAGTAAATCAAGGAATTACTGAAAAAGAACATCTCATTCTCTGCAGCGACAATTACAAAACTCACTTGACTGTATTTATTTTACTCTTTTTGACTCGGTAGGTAATTTCAAAAGTATTCAGCAAAAATATTTGGTAAATGGTCACAGCTTTCTAGGCAGTGATTATAATTTTGCTCAGATTGAAAAACGAAAATGTAATATGGAGTCAATGGTGCCATCACACTAATATCTGTAATGAAATCTACAAAGGTAACCAAGCCTTTTCAAGTGGTTCAAATGGATCAAACTGATTTTCATAATATTCGTATAGTTGCGAATCTAACCATTCATATTTCCAGTTTAAACATTAGCAAGTTGGTTTCCATCAGAAAGTATTCCGAAAACCTGGAAGTAATTTTAACGAAACATACTTATTTAGTTGATGCTTGGGAAAGATGCATAATATTAAAAAAGGAAAGACAATCAATGATATCCGAATAACCGCGTTGGGCCCTGCAGTGAGTAAACCAATATCTCAAGATAAAAAGAAAATCTTGCGAGCTAAGGTCGAGTTTCTGCAGGATCAGGCACATACAGACGTCTATCTCAACATAATCAGCTGATATCTTAGTAATAGCACCTATCATTTTTCAAGTTTTGACTAACTCAAATACTTTTATTTTCTAAATCAAAATTTTATTAAGTTTTGAATTTATATTATATTTTAGACACAATGTTCATTTTATATTTTCTAATTAAATAATATTAACAAAATGTTTTTCTTTAATAACTTTTTCCACTTTTTGGCACTTACCACATTCCGTAACTAAGGTCTTCAACTGTTAAAAATTGTATTATCTTTAATTTAGTTAATGACTTTAATCTGTTTTGTGGTGCTTTTAGCACTAAAAGTATTACTATAAGGACGGTTCAATAAGGAATTGTGACAATCTTTTTCTGACTCCTCAATCACCCTCTAACTGTTGATAGTCACTTTGATAGTAGTCACCAGTGATTGCAATGCACTTATCCCAACGTTTCCGCCATCCATTCGAAAACGATCGGAAGCCATTCTTTGGTAGACTCTTAAGAGTTGCGCGCCGAGCTCCGCCACTCGTTTTGAAGAATGAAACCGCCTTCTGCGAAGGCGCTTCCTCATTTCAGAGAAAACAAGATCTGCCACTAGAGGCATGGTCGGGACTGTAGGTTGGACGAGACAGACATTTTATTCCGTTTTCGGCGAAATACTCAAAAACTATTTTCAATATGCAGTCGTGTTGCATGGGGATATGGTTGTCTTCGCCTTTTGTAGTAATTTCCTATTGCAGTTCTTTGTAGTGGTACAACATGTTGGTTAACAATACCTTAGACATCAAAGAAAAGGATGTCTGCCTTTATCAGCAGATGTCGCCACATTGGAGTTTTTTTGTGTTAGTGATGCGTTGTTTGGTAGCTTTGTTGTATTTACTTTCAAGATCAAGCCAAATTTCATCACCAACTATTATTTTTGAAGCAAACTCTTTATCGTCTTCCTGTACCGCTTATTTGAGCTCCACATAAACTTGCCCGTAGTAAGTAGTTGCAGTATCCACCATGTACAAATACGCTTTATCTGCAGTTTTTCGGTTGCCAAATGAGCCTAAGGAAGTGTTCAGCATGTTTGATAGTTGTTTTAATGTGATTCGTCGATCATCTTGTACAATTGCAGCAATAGTGTTAATGTTTGCTTCCATGGAGCTGTGACTGGAGTCCTAGGAATGGTCATTTACGATGTTGACTGTCATTCATTTTTGAACATCTTATATTAGCGACGAATAGTACTGTAGGCATCAACGGATTACCCGGAAGTTCCTTTTAATAAGAAATAATCCTCAGCACATGATTTCTTCAGAGCAGCAAAAATTGTTCCTTACCTGTTAACTCTACTGTTCTGTAGGAAAAACTGAATTTGTTCAACTCGATCGTTTGAAATCGATCGCAATCAGAACTGAATTGTACACAGTCGATATTACGTCACACGCAAGACATTATACGAACTTTATAACCCAAAAACTGGACTTTACTTTACTTTGCTTTATTGTAACTGTAAAACAACTATGATTGTTTATTATTGAACAGTCAACATGCATCCATAACTACAGTTTCTCATGATTAAGTTACTTATGTAAGTTGTTTTTACTTTTATTTGAACCTACTGCTACCTATATTAATTGATTAATTTATTGTAATGTTGGCTCAAAGAGGACGTGAATTTTCAGCCGAAATATTGACGTTTCATAATAAATTGTAGTTACCTAATTAAGATTTCCTTTCAAATCTAACCTTGAATCTGCTTTACTAAAAAAATCGCTTATGGAAAATGTCCGTTATTTTCGAACCACTTGATCAACTCGTTGAATAATGCTTTCTGTTGTGACAATCTTGCGTCCGCCTACATCGTGAAAATCGTTTCAGGCTTTTTTTAAATTTTCTACACCGTTCACGTACAACACCATTACGCATAAAGTTTTCGCCATGTATCCGGCTCATTATTCGATGAATTTTAGCTACACTATTCCCTTCTGCTTAGAGAAATCGAATTACACTACGCAATTCGCACTTGGCAGAAGTGTTAACCGTAACAGTCATGTTTATGTGCCTGAAATTTAGTTTCCGGTGACATAATGACGTTGGAAGTAGCAGTCCTTGCACATATAAATTATTGTGGGCTAAACTTGATGTAAATTTCAGACATTTATCAAATAAGTTTTATAATAATTAATCCCTAAATAACTTATAATTAAGAAGCAATACTATTAGTAAAAGCGAATTTTGACGATTTTAAAGGACTACAGTTGATTAATGTTTATTAAAACAGCTGGCAACCTTGACTCTAAAAAGTACATTAATAGTAAATGTAAACTGACACTGTGAAAATAAAAACAAAGTAGTATCTATGTTTGTAAGTACGTTTCAAGGTAAAGCACATACAGTGCATGGTTCGTAACCATGATAGATTTTCTCGCAAAGATTTACAAATATTTTTTTCAATTAGATTAAAAATTTTTACGGATTTGCGTTCACAAAAGGCTGAGAGTCCCAACCGCCAACCTTGCTTAACAAATCTCCCAACGCTGTTGGGAATGACACATTACTTGGAAATACTCGCAATTTGGATAGCTTTTATTAATCATTCGTCAGAACTTTGTACTCGATGTATACGTATTACGTGATTTACCTAGAGTTCAAAAACTTTATGATTCATTTTCGCAAAGTCCTTTTATAGAAGTAACTTAATTTTAGGCAACATTCAAATGGCATTACGAGATTGCTTAAATAACATTTCTTCGTCTCCTTTCGACAATCTCCTTAGTTATAAATCTATGAACAATATAATTGTAAATCCATGATGAGCTAGGACATCACGCATTCTCTTGTAAATAATTCTGCGCGTTTAAGTAGATATTTATTTGTCAGTGACCTAATTAAGCGAATTCTGTCCATTGTGAATTTTCTGTATATGTTAGAGGCTCTCCCGGGATTTCTCATGATGATCGTAAGAGACTAGGTGCAATGTTAATTCCCATCTGTGGATACTCTTTACCTCGCCTATATCAGTCTAACGTCCAAGAAACTAGGAGTTAATACTGATTCAACTGTTATGGGAAAACACTTTAAGTTTAATCTGTTAGGGATAATTGCCAAAGGGGCAACCCTTGCAGCATTCTAGGTACCGTACCAGTTTCTGCTTCTTTTCAGACTTGTATTATAGTGTTTTATTATTAGCTAATTATCTGCTATTTTATATAGTATATTAATTAAAATTAATATACGAGGGGCATCCAGTATATAAATTTCCCTAGAGTAAACAGATACAAAACATATTTATCTGAAAACATTTACTGGCACATATATAGATTCATGCGATTACTTCTCAACATAGTACCACCAGAATTGAGACGCTTGTTATACCGTTGTCAACTTCTATATTTCTGTAGAAGTTTGCTGTTTGAGAGCGACTTCAGTGTGACTAGGATAATACTAGCCGGACCGGAACTTCGTCAGGAGTAAGAAGAGAGGAAAGTTGCTGAGAACAAGTTCAGGACGAGGTAGGATGGCCAAAGCACTCCCAACAGAACCCCCGTAGAAGTTGTGTTATGAGATGAGTGGTATGTGAATGAACATTTTCATGGATCAATACCTACAGTAAGCATCTCGCTCCTCATGTTTTGAATGGCACATTGCAAGTTCCGCAATGCTTGATGCATCACCTATTGGCTGTTAATCAATGAGCGCAATACCGTTCCTGTCCCAGAACACCGTTCACTTCAATGACTACTGATTAGTTTCTGGAGCGAAGTGAGCAATCCACGTCTTATAGCCTTGATGATTTTAGTGAGAAACTCGTTGAAAACATCACAGTACCGCTGGCGAAATATCAATGCGATTCCTATACGGTTGTTTTGTGCTTGGGTATCAGTTTGCACATTTTGCATATTCTTTTCGGAACAACAGATGTTTAGTGACAATTTCGTGCAAAAAGGAGTGGCACATCTGTGGGAAATGGCTGCTGAGTTCGGTGATCGTAAATTGTTGGTCATCCATAATGTGTTTCTGCACATGTTCCACAAGATCGTTGTTGACGAGGCACGTCCTCCTATTGCGCTCATAGTCATGAACATTTTGATGATCTTCGCAAAATTGGCTGCATCAATGAGACACTATCTGCTTGCTCATAACGTCAGACCCATGTACTTGACACAGTTGACGATCAGTTGCAAACGTAGCCACGTTCTCTGCATTCAAAACATTATCACAAGTGTAGCCTAACATCCAGCGGCAGATGAAACCAAATCCGCCATTTTCAGACGCTACGCACGTGTTACCGCAAACTATCACGATTTTGCAACTGTTGCATTAAATAGATGCGTCTTGAATCTTTTAGGCAAGCGCATGCGATTTTCGCTGTTCATAGCCTGCAATCTGTTGGTATTGGATGCCCCTCGTATATGTTGAATTTACTAAATAACCAGAATAAAATAATTGAAATGGCCTCCCAAAATTTAGTAATGTATGCAGAGTGTTTACGATATAAAAACTTTAATATAACAGTAAATACATCTTAGCATGCACGACAAAGAACGATTATAGAATATCCATTTAAACTGCATAGTTTTCGAAATATTTGTAATTAAAGTTGTCAGCCCGTTCACATATTTTAAGTTTGTCTACTGTGTCCAACAAGAAATCACTGGCCAATTGTATACCTTTAGCCATTGTATGATGCATGCGATTTCAGACCACTGTTAATGAATGATCTCAGCAGATTATTAAATACCCGCAAATGTACGCTAATTATTGTTTAAAATAAAGAGTTTGATTTTCATCCTTGACATTTATAGCGTTTTTTTAATTGTGCAAGTTTATAATTTCTTCTTTTAATTAATAGATACCTATTTCAATACATATGTATTAATGAATATGGACTCGCTTTTAAAGATGTTCTACGTTTCTTTAAACCGCTTTAACGTAATCCTTTTTTTATGAATATCTTCATCCTGTCAATATTTGCAATTAATTGTATGGTTATAATTTAAGTTTTTCCAAAATATTTGAAACCTGAATAGTAAATGTATTTCATACTTTGTTCTTATTTGTATGCAATAATAAATATCTGATCATACAAATTAATGTGGATCAAGCAGGCTTTAATTTTATGCATATCTACTAAAAGTTAAATTTACGTCAATTTTAGAATTTATCAAATACGTTTTATAAAAATTAATCCATAAATAATAAATATTTAATAAGCAATAGTGTTGGCAAAAGCAAATTTAGATGATTTAAAAGAATACGTTCTACTTCTTGTTATTAGAACAGCTGGCGACTTTGCACTCGAAAAAGTATATGAATTATAAATGTAAAGTGATATTTTGTAAACAGAAATAAAAAGGCATATATGTCTTAATTATGTTACCTAGTAAAGCACATGCTTTTTACGCGAAAATTTCGAAAAACTTTTTTCTTTGATTAGATTACATGATTTTTACAGGTTTGTGTTCACTAAGTGGCTGGGTACACGTGTGTTAAATAATGTTATCTATATACTAATCACCCTGTATAAATAGTACATTATAATTCAAGGAGTGGCATACTTAACAATCTGGGTAGGCTTAAGGCTATTAATTCATTGATCGATAAGGGTGAGGTATAATGTATAGTAGAATTGTAACATATGATTGTTGTGACCTTATGTAAGCAATGGAAAATTGTATTTAGAAAAGGTAACCTAAAGAGGGTTATTAAATGTTATTTATTCAATAGCACCCCGGGAGATGTCTATTATTCAGAGTAACACATTCTCGTAAACATCGAGCAAATAACTGCGTGACACGTATCAGGAGATTCTGCTTGTTCACACTTTCAGATAATTCGAATTAGATCCTGATGGACACCAGGAAATTAGACAAGATTTTTAGGTTCGCGGGAAACTTCGTCATCATTTGTCAACTATTGAAAGAAGTAAGATGCTGATGTCACCAGTGTTATGGTGTGGCGTACAGTCGACCGCTGTAGACCACGTGTTATAGCACCTCTGACTTACTGCAAACGTTGTGCCGTCAGTAGTTTTCTCGGACGACCCGTACCTTCTCGATTACAATATCAAATGATGTTGAACAATCGTTCCACTCTATTGGGATTGTCATGTAGTCGGTCATCCAATGCGAAATGTCGACAAAGGATCCTAAGCACTGCAGTTGAGGACTGGTTATTTTTAAATTACGTATGTACAGAAAAAAACGCTATTTTGTTTAGGTGTAACCTTTGCCAAATTCAAAGTTCAGTCTATGTTGTTCTTCTGCGCTTGTACCACGACCAACGCTACTATGTAAATCAAATAAAGTTATATATCACGTTCAATCTTGTATTTACTGTATGTTCGATGTATTTATGTTTTACTAGTACGAGGGTTGCCTTTTATGTTGTTACAAATGGCCACTAGATGTCGCTAGTGTAATAAGTAATTGCCATATTCATAAAATTTGACATTTTGTATTGTAAAATCCGTGGCGGCTTAGAAATTGACAGAGTAGTT